>SJOL01004009.1:241359-256819 GCA_004794785.1 Opisthorchis felineus | reverse complement strand
CTACCATAAATCCAAAATAGTATCCCCTTATGTGCTGAAAAAATTGAGATTTACATGCCCGGCCTCGCACTGCTTAGAATAGGAAAATGATTTGCTTATCTTTCCTTCAATTAGTGTACCAGTTTTGAAGTTATTATAGCAGAATGTAGTGACCCGCTAATAAAAAACGTCCATGGAAAAATCACAGTCGCTTTACTGTTGGAGGGGTTTCCTTCAAAATGAATAGTTTGAGCTCGCGAATGTTGGATACCGCCAAGATTTGCTCAGTGCTGTTCACCTTCTTACTAGGTCGTTTTCCTTATTCTTCCAAGCAATAGTATTTCACTTAAAGCTAAATGACCCGAGTAAATTCATTTGGCAACCCCGCTTGACCGCTGACGCAATAACAGAGGTTCGGGATTTGATTTAGTTGTTTTCCGGTTTGGGTTCACACCTAGCCGCCAGGTTAGTCTGAGGTCATAAATTATGAACCGTCCCTCATTATAGGTCATCGCATCGGTGCTCTGGAAGGTTATCCATTTTTAGTCTGTGCTGCGCATGTCATCTTACTTCCGTTTTCACAGACTTATGGTCCAACTTATCGCATTCGTCGTTATTGATGGTATAAAACTGATCATCGTTTTAACGGCTCAGCCTTCTGCTTTGAGCGAATTCAGTGGTTTGAATGCTGAGGGCTTCTTCGGTGATCTGGTAGTTCACTTTGCAAGTTGGCTATTTATGTTATGCCTTACTTTTGACCTTTAGGGTAAGCAAATTCCTTTGTTTTTTGCTGTGAACATGGCTTGCTGCTTCAAAAAGCATTTCGTTGAGTCACGCTGGAAACCGACTGGCGTTGCTTTAAATTCCATAGCTGATTGTGCGCAACCCAGATTTCCACATACAACTGCAACGCCAGTACTCAGCAAAACCTTCAAGCTCTGCTACTAAGCAAAGCATGTCCGGTGGAAGTTATTTTTTGACTATAGCCACTCCTACTGGATTGGGTTGAACCAAACGTTTGGCAACCGATAACCTAAAGTAATGTGTAGGGTAGGAACTTTTGAGCAACTGGTGTGCTTAAAAAACGGATACATACACATAAAAGCGGATAAGGGCCTACTTGCTAAAGCAAACGATGTTGACGGTCTGCAACCCAAACAGTAGGGGACGGTGAAAATGTGAGACCATGCGAGAAGTTTCTCGAAGTGGTGAACATAGCTGCTTACCATTTTGTGATGTACATACAGTCAGGTTCTTCCAGAGCCAAGTTCCTGTTTTGATGCTGTTTTGGACAGACCACGG
The DNA here is from genome assembly GCA_004794785.1 of Opisthorchis felineus. Classification (NCBI taxonomy): domain Eukaryota; kingdom Metazoa; phylum Platyhelminthes; class Trematoda; order Opisthorchiida; family Opisthorchiidae; genus Opisthorchis; species Opisthorchis felineus. Next base: position 255,538 of record SJOL01004009.1, on the reverse strand, counting down.
AAAAAATCTAAAGGGGTTTGTATGAGATTAAAAAGCGGTGTTTAAAATAACATTGTTAGATCTTTGGAGCCCTTGACGAAGAAACATGAATTTAAAAGATGATATCGTCGTCAGTTGACGCTGTTTGCGGGTAAGTTTGGAACGTAGTCGACCGAACTGCTGCAAACCATTTGCAGACAACTGGCGCTTCTGCGTTGCGTGGTAATTAATCACCTGTACGAAAATATCCAGATTACAGGGCCAATCAACTGGGGCATCTAGTCCACGTCAGCTCAATGCTCGTGCCCGCGTGGAAACTTGGTCAAAGCCAAAATATTTCCTTGAATTAGATTTCTTGCACCATTGTTTGCCTCCTACACTGGCAGCAGCGTGCGTGAGCTATGAAGAAGGACGTTAGGACCAAGGGCAAGTTGCTTCTTACGACAACTGCTTTTCTTTGAGTTATGAACGCTTGGAACTCAAATATGTCATATCTAACTGTAAAATAAGGTTTTAGACTATTTGGCGGTTATTTGTGCGACTATTCCGGTCAATAATACCTCCACTAAATTCAAAAATACCTGAGTGTGGTGCCGAAACTGGCTTTCCACGCTCACTGTTTAGGTAAGATCTGGCAGCTATCAACCACCAATCCATCCGACTCGTGAAGTTTGGACAATCGGCTGGCAACCGAGCGGCACTGTAGCTCACTTGAAGCACACCGGAAACTATAGGGTTTTCCAAGTTGTGAATTTTACGAGGAGTTAGTCTAATTCGTTTGCGCTTTTTAATGATATGTTGCTCACGTCACTTTATTTAATCGAGCCCAATTTCAACGTCACGGCTCATCACCGATTTGCACTTTGGTACCGGTTTACGGGAGATAAATCACAAAATTGCACTTCAGCATATTTCGGTGTTCTTCGGTGCCTTTAGGAATGAGGTAAAGACCGCAGAATATCCAATGCCAATACCATCCAGGAAAATTGGTCAGTAACGTTTGCTTGCTTTGTACTCCTCAGATTTAACAAACGAGGTGAGTTTGTTCAACGAACTTCAGCACAACGCATTTTCAAATAAAGCTCGCCCTCCATTGAGTATAAAAGTGTTAGAAATGTCGTCAATTTACTAAGCCCAGGCCTGAAAAATACACAACCGCCCTTGGCAAATCATGTTTCTATTTATTGGTTGCATCGGTGGAAGCTTAATGTGTTCTCCGTTTCAGGAGTCCACTTTCACTCTATGGGGTTTCTGAAAGAAAAAATGTATACTCAATTACGACTCCTGTGCATCTTCCGCGATATCATCGAAAACATATAAGTAAACAAAGTTTTAGTGGCCAACTCACCAAGTGCTTAATATATCCCCTCATCCACTATTCCCGATCAGTGTCCGCACTGAAGCTGGATTGTTACTCTCATAAAGGTGAACTCATTACTTGCTGAATTAGCCCCATTGGCGATAACTAGAGAGCAGTGTGTACATCGATGATTCGATAGCGGGATTCTGCAACCATATGCATTATTGGACGCAGTGAAGATAAAGCTAAAGAGTTGTGTGTACTATTCAGCCGTAAGACCAAGTAGTATGGACTTGAGTCCTAGGATCCATTGACTCATGCGACTTCAAGCGCGCACCCATAGATGCAGCCGTTGCGAAGATCTAGTGAGTGGTCGGGCCCTTGGTTACAAATCTGCTCATTTAGAACAATAAACCCAACTTCTCTTTACTTCTGCTTCCCGATACCGATGCCACGTATCTTAGTAGAATCGACAGCTCCGATATCTACAACAAAACTCGTAACCGTCCCATACTCAACTGCAGTAGCAGTCTCGTCAATTAGGGTATCGTTTCTGGGAAACCGATCAGCTAACCTGGTTGTGTTCGTGATTGTCGGCATCCGATTCTACATAAATAAGCGTCCACATCTCAGACACATATGCTGGAATATGGTTGCTATCTTCGGCCACTCTGAAGCTCTATTTCATGTCTATCATGTAGGTTTAGGCCTCATCCAACTCGTCGTTCCCGCCGAAATATTGCAATCAATCTTCACTTCAAAAATCATGTCTACAACATCCGAATAGATGAGATATTAAGGCAGCCACACCTGACGTGATCCAAATGTCTCAGATAACGATGATGATCTAGCTGGGGACTGGGAACTGTATCTCGCTACCCAGGCACCTGGGTGTCCTTCAACCCACATCCAGGTAACACGCACCACCAAAATGCCACTACTCCCGCTTTTGTCCTCTAAGTGGTCGGTGGGCCTTTACTCCCTATAATCTATCCACTCGATGCGTCTTGCCTGTCCACCTACATACGCCTTACCTGATTGGCTTTTGGGCCTAGCCAGTGCACCTTCTGATGCTGAACACTTTTCATTGGAAGCCCCTGGTGCACAACCGACAAATCGCTTTCTAATTGTCTCCTTACGGAGTTGCCAACACCAAACTACACGAGCTATGGTTCTCAGACAACGATTGTCAAACACCTGAAGACGCCCTAGTTTCGCTGCTTGAAACGGCCAAGTATCAGTCATACAACAGCCCTTACTGTAGCCTGCTACACACATTCCCTGATATTCAAAGGTATACCGCTTTGACGTCATAGGTGTTTCAAATTAGCGAACGCCACCCGAGCCTTGCAACTTTGTACATTGACCTCATCTGTCAAACTACAGTCATAGCTAATACAACTTTGAATATACATAAAACGCCCCACAAATTCTTATACCTCCCTTTGGACTGCAAGTGGCGTCTTCAGTGACTGCATTTCCAGGTGCACGCATTTACACTTTGTGGGTTCAAAGTGCCTACAAAAGGACCGACGATCCTCCTATGAGTCGTAAAATGCATTGATAGCAGAGCAGAAAATGCTAACGGACTCACTAAATACACACGGTATGACGCCCCAGAGGCAGCTCGTTTCGCAAAGCATCCACGGTTTTTCTAGGCCGTAACAGTGCCATTTTGAGGTCACCACATCATACAAACACCGCCAGGTATCTCACGTTTTTCTCTGATCTCAGGTGCCCGCAAGCTCCAAGCTACCTCAGTTGCGCACAATCTGGCCAATGTACGTCCCTCACAATCACGTACACCCACACCCGTTTGCATATACCACATACCTATTACCTGCACTTGAATATCGATTACCGTTTTTTAAATCGGGCAGTGCCGCCTCACTGAAGTGGTTAGGAATTGTGACTACTTTTGGGTGCCTACTATTTCGAGCCGCAGTCGAACTCACATGATGGTCCTCTATAGCAGACCTTATTGGCACCTTTTTTACAATTTTGAGTCCCCCATGTAGACACGGCTGTCTTATTACCTCGCTTGAATGGCAGCAATGGACCACCGTGCGCCCTCGATGGACCCAAAAATATCCTTGATCCATGGTCATCTTAGTCGTCACGATTTCTTGGCAAATCATAACCACAACGACAACCCCAAATGACTTACCCAAGATGTACATGTACGGGGCTGTCCATGAACCCATGTACAATGTCGCGATGGCGGTGCCGCGTCTGCCATACCCCCCGTTGTTCACCGCATCCCTCATATTTCCCGGACAAGCGTGCTGCGTGCGCCCACAAGACCACCCCAATCCGTTTATTTGTGAAAGTATTTGAAAGCACCGGCCAACCCACTATGCTGTCTGCTTGTTCTGCCGATAGGCCCACTAATTCATCCAACGACAACATAAAAGAGTCGGTACACCGGTGAAGATTAGACCTTGCCGTGCGCCCAACATAGCGTGTACTGACCATCGTTCAAAAAACCTACTAGCTGTGACAAATTCCTTGGCTTTGTGTTGCGGGACACCTTCCACAACGATAGAAGACATTCTCCTATACTGTTGCTGCTCCACCTTGAGTATGAAGGACATAGAGTGCACAATTATTGTTCATTTAGTCTTGGGATTATTTCCAAATTCAATACTGAAGAAAACACCTGAAGAAGCCTGCTTTTCCATGAATTTTCTTACAAGCTCCACGGAGACATCATGCAAGGGCACTGCCAGCCAATAAAATATGGATTCCACGCCAATGGTGGACCTCGGTTACGTTTAAGCAAAACTGCGGCGGCATGTGAAGAGTACAATTGTTCGAATGAATACCATCAAATACTAAAACCTTATGTTAAAGATTCCTTCTTTTAAACTACGGTTTCAGAGAAGTTTGGGGTGTGCGTCTAAGGGTCGGCTGCGGCACTTACCAAATCACCAGCAAAACGAGTATAAGGTGAGTGCTTTAGCCTTGTGGACAGGTTCGGGGGCAAAGAAACGTCTGGATGCCTAATTGGGCGGGGGACGGAAGCATGCACAAGAGTACCCCGGGGCAAAACTAAGTGAGCTTTGTCGAGTCCGGATGGATATTGGGATTCAGAATGAATTCCATATGGGAGAGTAGCCCAAGGGGATTGTCTGCTGGGAAATTTTTAATGAGCCGATACTTCGGCTCCCCTGAAATGGAGTTCTAATTACCGATCTTCTATTAAAAAAACTGCTAGCCACCCCTAGGGTTAGCGACCTGGTGGCTCAAAGCCATAAAAACAGGCTTTTTCCTGAAGTCGCTATCGATGTTTGCCGCAGAAAAGTAAGCAGGCGCCCTCTGTGCGTCGAAGTTGATTTGTGTGCCTCCACTTCATGCATCCAAACTGTCAAATACGTTAAACTTACGTGAAATCTCCGTACATTACAAGTGGATTAAAGAAATATCCAGGGGAATTTAGGTAAGTGACCAACCAGACGAAGAAACTGAACAATGTCGAGAACAATTTGTCCACATAGTGCGGATAGGCGAGCAGTACAGACAAGCATTTCTTCGGAAGTTCACTTGTCCCGAAGTCAACAAGGACATATGTTGGAGGTGGTTGGCGAAAACGACAGAGCGAGGTGAGAGCAAGCAGGAAGTCATCGAAGAAGGAACTTCAAAATATATCGACCTTGCGGACTTTTCCTTGTCTCCTTCAGTTCCAAAGAAACGCCCTGATATTTCTTGTCTTTTGAAATATTTTTGACATGACCAAACGGAACCACACCATCCAGTCTGCAAGAGTACAAAAAATGGATCAACGAGTTGAGCTAATATGGTGTCAGAAAAGTACACCTGGATGGGTGTGAAATGATTTGGAGTATGGGTTTAACATCCATCATGGGTTGCTCCGGGACGGGAAAAGGCATTAAAGGCGCGGAACTTGGGACGTTGGGTTGTGTCAGGCACAGGAGGAACTGGGGTAGCCGGGGAAGTAGGGATCATCAATGTTCATGTGGTTGTTGGAAGTGTGAAGACAGACAAGACCATCTGAGGTGGACAGGAATCAGAGGACTCAACTAGGGCCAGCTGACTCGACCAGCCAAGGTGGTCTGTGTTTTAATCACCTTTCAGGAAGATGACAGGCTTCTTCGCGCGGTGTTGCACCTAAATGGCCCGCGGCATGCGGCTCGCAGATGAGCCCCAACGCAGCCGAAACATGCACAGAAATGGGTGCACACGGCAACTTTTGTGGAATGTAAACGTGAATGGCCTATGTGGAGGTAGGAAGACGTTAGAGCCTACACAGATAAAGCCAGCTGGTGGTAGAACAGGTTATAGCCACTTGAATTCCCTCTTTTGTGTAGCACGTCACTGCTAGGAAATACTGCGCTGTGCTTGTGGACGCTTAGGTTGCGCTTTCACGACACTCTTTATGCCTCGGATCTGAGAGCGGTGCCTACGGACATGGTGGAGTGGCGGTGGGCCAGCACCGTCAAGTTCTAAACTGTTAGCGCAAACTGCGGTGTGTCAGTGACAGGGTGACTGGCCGTACTCCGGGTCCTGTGAATGCCTACCGCAGCTGTAGGAAACTTGAATAATGGATAACTCTTCCGTAGACCACGGCTAGCTTTTGCAACAGCAAGGCGGCTGTAGTTCACAATACAGCGTTCAACAAAAATGGAGATGCAACTTCCGTCGGAATGTCGGAGATGGGAATGGCATGCAAAAAAATTGACGTAAGCCAGTGGATATTTAAACCCCTTCGGAGGTTAAAAAGGTCCAGGGAAGCTAATGTGGATGCGGCTTGACCGGGCGCCGGGCTGTCTAAAGTAGCCAAGGGGAGCATGCCGTGTGAACGAGCCTTCAAACTGTTTGCTAAATGACGAATGTCCTCCGTGATGTCAGACCATACAAAACTTTAACTAACCGTAAGGGGAAGTAAGGACAAAAAGCGGTGAGTGCTTGGGCTCCCAGCGCATCGCTGCGTTCTTTTCGACGTGTGTAGTGCTGCTCTAGTCCAAATGATGGCCTCAAAGCCGAAATCAAGGGAATAGGGCGCAGTAAGCAAGTTGCACGCTTTTGAGAATTGAAAATATATGGAAGCAGCTTTCGGGGGAAGGTCAGTCGGAATGCGCAAACACCCGCTGCAGCTACCTGTGGTTAGTGTATCGTCCATTTGACATTCGATATTCAACACGTTTCTTCTGTCTCTATTTGTAACCCCTACTCCACCTTTGTGTTTGGTGCGTGCGTATGAACTGGAATCTGTTTGCCCCTACCACTGCACTCATTTGACCTTGAGGTCATCCAGCCATTTTGTGGCCGCCCTTATGCACGTGTGACTGTTTCACGTGGGAGCTTGTTTGCTTATTTGGTTTGAACTTGTATAGTCCGGGTGGACTATTTGTTGTGGACGAGTATCTACCGTATAGAAACCCGGCTCCCAATTTATTTTGCCTTGCCGGAGGTTCTGGTATCATGCATACCAGATACCATGCATGCCAAAGATACCGCTTGGCTGTTACAGTTAGCTTGGTGGTTACCTAGTAATATTTTGATATTGCCCGGCTAGTTCCTCTTTGGAAGAACTGCCGTTGAAGGTAAAAAACATGCACCGGGATGAATAATCAGACGACCTGGACGTTGGAAGTAGCAGCCCAGGCGGAGCCGCGGAGAACCAAATAACATTAAGTGTTCCAAAGACAACATCCCTTATTCCTTGTGGCGCATCAACCTTGCCCCCGAGTGTTTTTTTTTTGAAGTTTTGGTCATTCAGAGTTAAAATAATATGATTGCCAATAATACGGCATCAAGGCAAAATAAACATATAATACTGAGCGGACCCACCGACTTGGGGCAGTAACTGACAAAGCAGCGTGTATGAAATGGTTGAACGCCAATATTTGTTCTTCCCGTGAGGATCGTTGTAATGGGCTTGATCGGGTTAACGAGGAAACTCAGTTAGAATAGGTTCGACTGAATATACTTGTACAAAAATGGGCTTGCGGAGAACCACGGTCTAGAATGCGCAAAAACCATCTTGATTAACTGCGGCGAAAAGGTAGACTGATTGAACGGCAAAACAGACGAGGCGCCAGCAACTATCCTTTGGACCACCGAGAGGAGAAGCACAATTTTCTTGCTTAACTAAAGCAGGCGGAGTCTAGGAGAAATTAGCCATGATGAAGGAGGCCGAGAGCAGAATTACCAAACATGGGATGACAAAAATCGAGCACAGTCGTGCCTTGAGATTCAACGTAGAGTAATGTCACCGAGATGAAATCGATACAAGAAGGCAGAAGGAAGGATATGAAAGGAATGCTGACTGCCGTAACGGTTTAAGTCGGCCACCAACTCTACGTATTGTTAAGGATGCTGCAATTCACAGCTGCTAGTCTATGATAATGGTATACTTGTTGTTAGTTTCCATTTATAGTTCCTGGATGATTGATTTTTGATGATCGAGTTTTGAATATTCATGACAGGCTGTACCGAGTCCCTTATCCATCCACTTCAATTACTCATTGACTAGTAAGATTTGCAAATAAATTATGGTTGTGCGGCAGCAAATCGACATTGCTGAACAATGATGCGCAGCCAATGCCGGTGGAGATGACATGGAATAAGGGAGTGGCCACGTTAATTTCAACAGTGAGTCTGTAACTCTATGATAATCGAGAATATTGTCATTTGTTTGGAGAATTGTTTTCCTGCTAATCCAGCTTATCGTACATCTTCCTGGTTATTGTACTTTTCTTCAAGTCTAACATCGATCTGTCAATCCAGGGAACATCCTACAGCCTTGGCGCGACCAGTGCGCTTGCTTAAGGTCTTCAATTTTTGTGTCTTAAAATGCGGCTCTCGACGTTGTCCCTTAGCTGTCGGTCCTCTGCAAGCGCGGCCCACAAACCAACAACTTTTCAGGCAATCACATCGCATATTCTGAAATGGTAGTTTGTATGAGAATAATGTGGCAACAAAACCATCAGCTACAACTGCACACGCATCTGGTTTATCCCGAGGACCAACTTGACAGACTGGTACTTAACCCAAAGTTGTCCTTCTGCTCATGGTCGTAGTTTCATGCGTTGCGGTCGTAGATGACCGGCCACATGAAGCAACTGCTGGGGCTTTCTAGTGCGTACGTGCCGGGGCATATCAGTGGGCCCTCAGCTTTAGTGTACACAACCGCCGATGGCTAATCGTTTACACCAAACTTCGCCTTTTAGTTGTCCTCATAAGTTGGGTATACATTTCAGCATACATTTACGCCTCCACAGTTGCCGCATAATTTATAATAATAATAATAATAATAGTAATGTTTATTCCCAACTGGTGGGTGGCATACCGTCAGGCATGATCATAATGTTACAGTCAGAATAAAAGCAGGACTGAGGGGGTGGTGAGTACAGGGGATTGCGTGGAAAAGGAGCAGCGTCACAAGCAGTGGGCAGTATCCGGGGTAATAATGATAATAACAGTACTAGGTTTATTTCCCAACTTGTAGGGGCATGCCGACTGAGGCATGATCGGGCCATTACAACCTGAGCGCGGCAGGTAACAACACAGCGAGCATGCTTATTACGCGAAAAGTCACCACAGTTGCGGGAACCAAAAAAAACAGAGGACAGTGGGCATGAGGTACGACGAGTTCAAAGATGAAGCCTCCTGACCTGAACTAAAACTGAAAACCGTTGCTGGCCATGAGTGACCTTGGGCGGTCAAGTAAATGGCTAGGGTCACAAAGTGCAAAATGGAGATGGAGATAAAAGAACTCGATCTGGAGACAAATGGCAAGTTTTGTCTCAAAAATATGGCTTAAATCGAAACTGAGTAGACTCACTGGTGTCATTGTTGTAGGGAGGTCAGGTGTAAAGGATAGTTTTGATGGGGAGATAGTGGCAATGCACAGGGTCAATCGAACACCATAAATGAAATTGAACTTGTGGAAGAGGCAAACCGAAATTGCGGCAGGAAACTAGGCTGGTTAAATCCGAACGATATGTTCAGCGGTTTAGAACGAGGCGGTTGGGTCCAGGTGAAAATTTTGTTTGCGGTTGCGATTACAGGCTCGAGTGGGCGAGAGGCTGCGGTCGGGAGTCTGAAGAGAGTTGTTGCGGGAGTGCCATCAGACTGGATATGGCAGTGCCATGCCATCATTGCACTGACATACTTCGGTTTCTGGACAGCCCCGTAACGGTCGTCAAGGTTGCCGCAATCGGACAGGGGATCCGCATTTCCGTGGCAGCTGGATCTGGGTTAGACGAGGAGATGGACAGAGGTAGAGTCAAGCCAATGTGGAGTCATCGGTAATTTCGACTCATTTGGAGGACCATGTGAGTATGGACCGCGGACAAGCCAGATTGAATAAATAGCGGTTGCACGGGGCGTTTGCGCAACTACAGTCGAAGTTTGAAGATTGGAAAGAGGGGGAATGAGGAAGGAATAGGATGAGAGCAGTAGCGTCTGGTGAGTGCAAGGAGGCATCAGGTAAAAAGGTGTCCAATGGAAAAAATCTAAAAGCGGACGACTGCAAGCTAAATGAACCCAGGAAAGGGTACATTTTGTTGGCTGACCGCCCTAATTGTCAACCCCATGTAATACCTCGACAACACAGTGTAATTGTGCAATACCCCATAGCAGTTTGCGAAACTCAAACAGTGAAGTGGTTAGTGGTAAAACGTCACTAAAACTGTAATACTTTGATCAACTACAAACCTTTTGGATGAATTGAGCTCTAAATTAGCAAAGAAAGTTTAACACATGACCTATTCAGTAATTAAATGTCCATTTAGCAACATCGAATCCCTTCGCGGAGTGCACGGAATTATCAGGGAGAAGAAACAGAATATTGTTCGCCTAAAAACGGATTTATGCTCGGCATTTAGCAAGTTCGTCGAGGTATGCCATAGTGACAGAGCCTGAAGAAACAAGCTGAGCGGAGGAATGGAAGGAGCCGAAATTCACCGAAAGCAGAGAGTGCGAATGCTTCATTACGTCCTCCATTTTTGCATGGCCAAACGGGGAATCAGCCCATCTCTCCTCTTGCTATTCATCCGTTAAGTTTGCTTAACGTTGAATTGTGCGTTGCCCTGACAGCGAAAGATTTGAAAAACGATTGCACAAAGGCTGCTCACTAGTTGAGTTGGCTGCGCCAATATATCTTTTAGTTGTAGCCCCTCACTTGTTTTGACCGGGTGTGCGGGGTGCATATCCTGCGCACGACCAACATGTCCCAAAGGTAAACTGCATTCACCCGTGTGGCGCGGTACAATGTCTTAAAAATTCCATTCGGCGGATCAGTAATTCTAAAAATGGGCCTATATTCCAGGAAAACGTGGAGTCCCAAAAAGCTTGCAGTTGAGATTAATTGAGGTCCCCTTACATACGTTCTGTGCACTCTTTAAGGTTTCTCGATTTTACAAGGCTTTGGACTGTAGTGGTCTGGGTACCCAAAAAGCTACTTTAGGAAGGGTGTGTGGCAGAGAAATAAATATAATTACTCTGAATTGAGTACACAATAATAGAAAGGGTCGAATGGAACAGGCTCACTAAGAATTGTTCTTTTTAAAATAGTTCGTCGTTGGCCCAGGTCAGTGAATAAATAATAATCCGGTCGTGGATGTCCAGGGGTCTTCTTTCCGGGAAGCTCTCACATACAATAAACTCCGAAGACAGTCTGAAATGTTTTGATACCAGAGTTAGCACATGAAGCTCGCGAATAACCGCTGTAAGCGCGAGTGAAATGAGAAGGGAAAATCGGAGAATGCGACCACGCCTGTATTGTATGTAATTTGTACAAAATGCGCGTTTTTGTGGTTTTGCGTATTCAAACAAAAATCGTTTATGAAATTGATGAAATACGTAACGTTATGATGTAAGCAAAAGAAAGGTACAAAACACCACAAACTACTGCACCAAATACCGACTTCGTGTTAGGTGGGTGGAGGTTTGCACTTTGATGGCTGAGGTAGGTGAGGGAAAATGTCACGGCGTGATTCGATCACTAGTCTGAAAAGTCAGTCACTAGTGTTTGAGGACGATTGTCCCAAATCCTGGTAGCGGTACAAACTAGTATATAATTTCTCTTGTGGCCCAACGGCATGCCAGCCGACCCCACCCACCGCTGGTGCTCACCGGATGGCTGACCACATCATGCCTCTTGCTGTGATGACGAGTGTTGTCTGCCATCTGGAGAAGACCCGCATGCGTGTCCTCCGGATGAATTTGCACTCGGTGCCGTAATCGTTTACTTTAGCCGAAGGTACGTCCCGTAAACGCACTACTATTGCCCTCACCTGGTCCGCCAAAAGGGCTCGCTATAATGTCGACTCTGACCGACTCATTGCATTCCAGCCAAGCATGTCCCATAACGCTGCTGCGGTTAAGTTGTTCTGCACAACATCAAAGCAGATTGAGAGTGGTTGTTTGAAACCATGATATGTTGAAATACTTGCTAGCTCATCAACCACGTGATGACGATGATTTTGTTTGACTTGATGCATCATATATCCTCTTCTGCGTGCCCCCCTGGCTGTTCTGCTACCTCGGGGTGGTGTTCGGGTTTGCGTGCTGTCATAACCCAGCAGATGCATTCCGAACGGTTCATTCGTACGGTGAGAGCTAGCCGCAGCAAACACCGTGTGCTTCCAGCAAGCTGTCTACTATGCATTTTCATTCTGAAGCTCGGTATTAGTAAAACACAACACATACGCCACAATGCCGAATATATAACTGCAAAACACCAAAGTGAAATGACAGTCCATTTACGTCTACCTAATTTAGTCAACTGCATTAACGAGCCAGTCCATTATCAAGTACCGCTTACTCACGAATTTGTCGCCACGGTGCCATCAGTGGGTACACGTCTGAAGGCGCCTGAGGTCACCAAATAGTAGGGGTCAAGTCTCACAATTACATCGAAAGAGGCTCTTACGACTGATTTTTATACAATTTGCTTCAGCTGCAACTTTGCCTCGTCCAGTACGGTCTCTGCATTTTGATTTATTCACACCAGTACAGATGCCGGCTTTTCTCTTTTGATAATGGGACTGACTTAACGACGACTGGTAAGTCAGCCCATATATTGGTGCGTCAAAGAAACACACTAAATTAAATCTGTTCCACCACTTTCCTACACATTCGTCGTCCAGTAAAAGCGGCTTACGGAAGACAAGAAAAGGCGTTACCATTCATTATATTCCGTTAGTTTCGACAGTCTCAGCATTCTCAGCATATTTAATATGTTTGCACACAGGAAGGAAGCCGGGGGATGGTGGACTCGGGTCGTTGTAAGCGGCGCAGTGTGGCAACCGAAAAAAAAGAATGTGAGATTTGCTTCACGCTCTAGTGGACTCGACCGGTGCTAAAGGTTACGCACGCTAAATGATAGCGGAATGATAAAGTGTAAATCACGCGACATCGAGGGATGACACAATTGCCACGATTAGATATAAGTTATAGATACGATCCCAGTAAGTCAAGCTAGTAGAGCCTGTGAATGGGTCGGAGGCAAGCCTCTTAATTTGCGATCGGCAGCTTTTGCAAACATAGACACTCCATGGAAAATGGCAATGAAATTTAATGCAACGGTCCAACAAAGCTGAATTTCTATTATGTGCCCGAATAAAAGGTCTTCAAACGGCTATTTTAAGGGAATGACCACTTAAGTGAGAGCTGCTGGAGATGTTGCAAAGTTAACCATGCTCGTTACTGTCCAAAAGCTCAAAGAGCTCAAAAGCTCAAAGAGCATTGGATCATCTTTAAGACGGCCACAAAAGAACGGCGCTAGCATACAATCTGAGGGTGAGGGCGAGGAAAGCGAAACAGTCCAGTGACGCGAAGTCGGGTGTTCTCTGATGAATTCTAGTCATTCTTAAGCCAAGGGGTACAAAGAGGTCTACAACCTCTCGAGTTTGGGGAAAAGAGTGAATAATTAATCATAGTTTCTTTGAAATAGGTAAAAGCCTGGTGAAAATAATTTCCAAGAAGTTAACCTTCTCTGTCGAACAAAGCCGCATTAAGAATGAAGAGAAATCCGAGGTTATCCACAGCCCCAGATCATGTATATGGATTCCGAGCACGCGCTTTCCCGGAGTCACTTCCCCTTCCGTTTTCTAGGGCTGCGTAAGGTGCGCACAAATAGCTTAACAACTGGCAGACTAACCAACCCGAATGTTAGGCGGTTTTATCAGAATCATCTTCCTGACTCACTTTCAGCTGCTCCAGCATCAGATGTGAACTCATGTTGGGACAACACTGCCACAGGTTTGCAGTGTTGGGAGTTTTGCCTGTTGCCTGACGATACCAGGCCAACTCAAGCATTGGATATCAGAACAAAGAGTGGAAGTGCCTAAATCTCGGGGAAGTATTCCAGCCGGCCCCAACATTACCTGACCCAACGAATTATCAGACGTCAAGTAAAAGTGAGCGTGCAAGTCAACGGTGAAGTTTGGTGTACACGGAAATCCCAGGAAATGGGAGAGGCTCAAAAAGCTCGGAGTGCCAGATTATTTCATTTGATCCATGCGACCAGTCCCCGGAAACAAGCTGTGACCAAAACCATCAGGTCTCAGAATGAAACGACCATTTTGAGTGAAAAAGAACACCTCGACCTTTGGGCCAAATACTTCGAACAAAAGTTGTCGTGGCCACCAGCCGCCACTTATAATAATAATAATAATAAAAAAGAACACCTCGACCTTTGGGCCAAATACTTCGAACAAAAGTTGTCGTGGCCACCAGCCGCCACTTATAATAATAATAATAATAATAATAATAATAATAATAATAATAATAATGAGCTCAAAATGGCATGGTGGTTAGGAGGTGAGCTTAAATTTCAAGATCTGCACTTTCCCGATAAGGATTAAGTGCACAGACATTTGAGTTATATCTACACCCACCACCGGGGTGGGATACTGGTGCCGTCACTAG
>SJOL01004009.1:215073-240282 GCA_004794785.1 Opisthorchis felineus | reverse complement strand
GACTTCTTCAGGTGTTCGATAACCACTGTTTCAGAACCATATCTCGTGTGGGTTTGTGTTGCCAAATCCATAACGAGGCAAATAGAAGCGAAGTGTTCGGTTGTGCGATGGGGACCGTCATCGAAAAGTGTGCACCACCAGGAGCTGCGTTAACCAGGCCATCGATTGCCAAAGAGCGTGCCGTTTTTCTTGTCCAGTTCGGAGTGAAGGAAACAGAGAGTTGACAAGCCTTTGACCTGGCAAAGGGGTAAGAAATATATTATGAAGCGCCTGGGTGCTGTCAGTACGACTCGCCTTCCAGGATAGAGACCGCGTGATTCCCAATGTACATGATTGGAGACGCTGCATTATATGACTGCCGGCCGATGTATTTGATGTTCTTGTCCGTTTCTATCCATATTGCTTGAATGAGTGTCTGGAGGTGTAGGTACCTGGGAATGGTTGTAGTAGGCTAGCACCAAATCCCTTCTCCATGCACTTTTATTCGTTTCTTCACAAAATAAAGCCTTCAAATATATCATGGTTGTACGGCAGCGAAGAACACTGATATTGTGGTGTCGATGATCGTGGTTACAGTCGCAGATCGTTGTGCTAGTATGAGATGGCCTGAATGGTGCTGTTTGGAAATAAGATATAGAAAGTGACGTGAGGGCGGTCACTTTGGGCCCAGTGAAGGTATATTAGGAGCAGACAGTGAGGAGGAACAAGAAAGGACATAAGGAACCACATAATTACAAACTGTTCTTCTGAATTTCCTTATTAGATGTAGCTGTGAAACGGCGTAAACCCTTTTCACCTTACCCGTTCCCACAAAATTTCATCACAGTATGTTGACATTCGGTAGATTTTAATCGCTCAGGTTCCGTGACCATCCGCAGCTACCGAGGCGTACACCAAAATTGTGTGCTTAATTTTCAGCTCATTGGCTGCAAATACTCGCAAATGAACAGTCTACGTACAATGGGATGTTTTTCGCCTTTCCAACAACAAAAACGGCCTACTGAAAGACGCAAACTGTTACGAAAGAGGGAGCACCAGACGTTCCGATAACCTGAAGCTAGATCTCTGCCTTTGGTCTTAATATCTGTTTTGTCAATGTAACAACTGGTTTCTAGGATAGTTAGATTCCTTTTGAGCGTGGTAGGCTTGCTGTGAATTCAGACATTTTCTTGATGTGCGGAATGGCTGCCCATTTTACTGGTTAATCATACTGTTTCTGTTGTTGTCGTGACGTCCTTTTCTCCAGGCTTCTCCTAATAAATGTCCTCGGATATCCGTTGTTTTAAAATGCGCAAAAAGGTTATCTTATTTTATTTCCGTCTATGTTCTGCCGCGCTGCAGTGCTTCTCCGCCCCACTAAAAGGAATTTAAACACAACACCTTAGGTGGTCCACAGGCTGGTTGCAGTGATAACCTTTTGTTTGGTCGGCGCGCGCCTTCTTCTGAAGTAAATACTTCCGAAGGGTTGCGTCCGGGCTTTCACTTGCCAGTACTTCCAAGAATGCTGTTCGGTTATTATTCAGTTTTGATTGTCAAGTTGATATCTTCGAATACCGCGCTGGGTAGTTCATACACATGTTCAACTGCTGCTTGAAAATTTTTCGGCAACTTTTACATATTCTTTGAGGAGAAGTGGTTTGTGCTTATCCTCCAGCGCTAATGACGTGCACAAATTATGCTGTTTGTACCCACGAACTTTTAACCTTGGTGTGTTGAAGCAGCCCAGTTCTGCAACTTTGTTCACAGGGTAGGTTATTTATTCACTTTTTGCGCCTCACAAATGGTGCTGGTAAAGTGCAGACGAAGTCGCATCAGTAGACAAGGACAGGATTATTGTTTGCATTCCCCACACTTCCCAGGACCGCTTCCCCTAAACTACAACCTTACAAGATTGACCAAAATTGAATAGCCAGACCAATAGCTGCTAGCTCTCATTCAGTGATTTTCTAGTCATTCCTTGCTCAGTTATTTTGAGGCATCCGAAACCAAAAAGACAGGCAGGTCGCGTCGGCTAGTGGCGAAGTGTATCCCCTCACTCCCTATGCCCGGACGTAGTAAGCTAGATGCAGTGTTGCCTAAATTACTCTCTTCTCCTCGTATGTTTAGATTAAAAGGCAAAACCGGGCAATATAAAATGGTGTCCTTAGAAAGCTTTTGGAAACAGTGAAACAAAACTCCAGTAATTTCTGCACTACAACCTTCCATATCGAGCAAGTAGATCAACATATTAGGGGACACAGGTGATTGCGGTGCTAGAGTTCCGATGAACAAGCCTCATCATAAATGATCCACATGACGACACAAGGCATCCAGCGTGATGTTATTGCAGGAAAGTTGGGTTACAGCTAGGTTTTATGTTCCTTTACCAGAACATCGCTTTAAAACTTTGCGATTAGATCATCGGTTGGATGTTACAACCTGGGAGGTTATAATGATGGATTCCTTCAAGTACATGTTAATAGGGGGAATAAAAGTTTGTGCTAAGAGATAATCATACGATTGCAACCTAGCTGTCACCTTCATCTAGCTTTCAGAGGGCTTTAAAGAAGGTTTTATTGCCCCTTGTAAGGCCAGGTGAAATATGTACATTTCAGAGGTAGTTTTGTAAGATGGACATTTTACCAACGTAGCTGGAGTACTGCATTCTGCGTAAACTAGTTTTTTTCGGTGATTTCGCCTCCGAGTTTTTAGCATCGTTCACAAAGAACTTCTCGGCCACTAGTAGTATTCGACAGTAAGCTTTGATAAGTTTCGACGAATTGCGAATCGCAAAACTTTCCTACCACCAGATAGCGAGTAATTGCTTCCGTTTACCAGGGCTATTTTGGAGTAACACTACGCCGTAAAACAGCTTGCCATTAAACAGTGAGCTTATTCAAGACGGGTGGGGAGTCACTAATTGAACCTCGCCACAGATGGCTGATGGCAGTGGGCCTTTATTGGTTCCATAGTTGCTCGGCAGTTAAGGAACGCCAGGATTTAAAACGATGTCCGCCAATTACCGCTTGGAAACAACCATGTGTTATTAAAAGTTTGTAAAAAGCGCTAAAATCTATCACCAAGTATTGTTCCTGAAGTGGTACGCCACCCATATATGGAGCCGGTGAGCTGAGGCAAGCTGCATGTGCGTTGAACTTCCCAATCTCGACGAATATATATATGCTCTTTATATTGGAAAAGACTGTGGTTACCTCCCGTTGAAAAAAGGCTTTCGCTAGAAGTGTGCTGCACTTGGTTGGGGCAAAATTGGGTGCCATAATCGGAGCCATTATTTTGACCAGTGCCAATTCTTATGAAGGTGAGAGGTCAAATATCTGACTTTCGACTGTTTACGGCCAGTTAACTGGGATAAGCGCTCACCGTTTGTGAATTCAGAGGCATCTAAACCGGCGCGAACCATTGCAAAAAGGCGAAACCACCAGAATGTCGCAGTAGACAGTGTTTAATCGCTGGGTTCGCTGCTCTCGGATCTTCCATTTGGGTCTCAGAAATGCATCAGATGCTTAAAATATAAATTATCAGTAGCTCGCACAGGACCTGATTACTGGCCAATTCGCTTACGCATTTGCAGGCCGCTGTAACGATAGAAGAACAAAGATTGGAGAGCGGGCTCATTCATTTGGCCACTTTTCTGGGCACTAGTCGGGCATACTTAGAGCATGGATCTGGATAAAAGTAGATTACAAGTAGTACAGAGGGTGAGTTTAGAGTAAAAGTGGGGAAACATAATAGCGATCAGCAACCACAAATGGTGAACGTACACACTACCTTCCAGGAACTAGATATACATGGGCCATTTAGACGCAAAGTTCCTTACAGCAGGTTACACTGAGGCTTGACCCAAATTTTTAGTTCCTATGGTTTTGGATGGTCAGCTATTCAGGAGTCTGTATACTTTTTACCAGTCGCAATCTTTTTCAATCTACCTAACTCATAAATAACAGCAACGGGTTGAACACAACTAAATAAAGACCTCAATAACGCTGCATTTACCCCCTATTCAGTTGACTGAAAGATTTCTTGAAAAAGGTTGTCCATGGCATCCGAATCATCAGATTATAAGGTTTTATTCTGCCACGCCGTCTTGACTTCGAACTTTTCATAAAACCGGATGGAGGTAGAGCTAGTCAAGAAAGGTTAATATTGAAAGTGTGCTACAAAATTTTGTTCGTTAATTGATTCTATTCTGCAGTTAATGAATAGTTAGTTTTCCCCTGTCCCAGCATATAATATAACGAAAAACATTTGCAGTCTGTTAGGGCATGATCGAAGTCTATGTGCACTACATATAACGATACGGTTCATTTGAATGTGTTGCTCGTACAAGCTAATGCGCCCAGTTCAACTTCCTAAATTGACAAGGACAAAAAGTAGTAACAGGGTTTATTCTATTCAGTTTACAGCAGCACGTATTTACAGCAGGTAACAACGGTTGAAGTGAATAAGATCATGGTCGACTAACCTCGGAGTTCAGATGTGAGCGACAACCGAACCGACAGGATTGCCAGACTGCGAGTGTGTGTATATCAGTACGAGGCTGAACGCAATCCTTTGTACGTAAAAGACCGCAAAACAGAAATAGAGCCGTAACAAAAACAAGCCAACAGTACGAAGAAGGAAACGGAACGCTGCAGAGCTCTCCCCAGAGAATGCTCGAAAAACAAAATCATGAGTTACTGGAGGACGCAACGGGTAGATCGCCCACAATTATTTCCAGAGCAAGCTTTTCGGCAAGGTGCGGATGGGTTCACTGGGACGTGGCTAACTCTGAATAGAAACTACGGAAGGTGGTACGATAGACGGAGTTGCCTTAGTAGATAGAACAAGGGAGCGCGTCTGGGCGTGTGGCTTCTCAACTCGTGCAACTCTCAAACGGTCAGAATTGTGGGGACTTGTCGCAATGACTGATGATTTTGTAGGGGCTGTGATGGGATGGTGCTAGGATCAGCAAGAACGAATAAGAAGGGACATGACTGAATGTATTTGTGCGTTCGGCTAAGACGGAATGTTTCATCTATTTACTTTGGCCTTGGGTTACGCGCTGTCTCAAACGGTATACGGTAGCGCTTTATTTCACCTGAGATACGTCATCTCTCTCAGTAGCCTGAGGTTGGTAACAAATATTAGTCAAGTAGTCAATATCTCCCCAGTGTTGCTCAAACTACAAAGGATAACCGATAAAGGCTCCGAAACTGACATTATTATAGCAGCTTTCAGGTAGCGTTGAAAGCATTCAGCAAAGCTATTAACAATAGATTCGCGAGTGGTGATGGTGGTGAAATGATCACTTTCCGAGAGGTGTTGTGGTTATTTGAAGGGGTTGGAACTAAAATGGGATCCACAATCAGCATTTGAAGGTGCTAGGGGGAATGATACCGAGGATTCTACAAATTTTTTCTAGCCTTTTTAGCAGCACTATCACGAATGAATTTTGCAAGGCGTCAAATGGCAAACGATCAGCTCATTTAAAGATATAAATGAAATATTTAGAGCAAACCAAACCAACCTGAGCGGGTCTGGAACGCAAGTCGAGAAGTGTGAAATGTTCTAAACATATGGTGGTCTGTCTCGAAAATTTACTTCGCTAGTAGATAATACAATGTTTCCCTCGGTGAACCACTGTCCTTACGCATACTGGGCCATAAAAGCTATCGCTGGTTAATGTTTTCTTGAACCATTATTTGGATGTGATAGAACGTCGAAATGATTAAAAGCATGTTCACACCCCCGTTAAAATGTCACCAATTACCGTTTAAATATCAGTTAGAAGTGCAGATCACAAATCGGAAAAAATGTCAGAGCATAAATGAGTAAGTTCTGATGGAAACGTTGTCCTGAAAATGAAGACACTCTACACTGAAAGCCGAGAAGTACTGTCCAGCTCTTCTATCGTTATTGGGAATCACTGGTAGCAAGCAGCTCACGAAACTCAAACGAGTCTCGAACCCTTGATCTCTCGGCTAGCAGAGTGAACACCGGCGGCTGATCAAAAGTGATTAGCATACACTTAGACAGGGCATAGCGCCACTCATCCTTTAGTCAAGGGATCCACATCACGCGGCCACGGGTATTGACTGGTAACTCAAGCAACCGTCCTGCAGATGGGTTTCAGTCGTTAGGTGAATTTTATTTTTCATCCGAGCTACTTAGAAGTTATTAGTAGCGCGAGGAGGTTCGAAAAGTTTGATGGAGATTTCGTCCTGCAAGTGGAGCCGATGTATACTGATGGTTCTCAATAAGGATGAAAAAGCTGTATAGTGATTCTTGGCTTTTCAGCCTGGATTGGCCTCACTTACAAGACGAAATCTTCATCAGAATCCCTGAATCTCCCCTACTATCGGCAATCAGTAATTTCATCCAAACCGCGGAGTTAGGCTAGGATATCCGCATTGACGAAGGACGTAACACCACGTAAACCAAAAGACAAAAAGAACGAACTTTTATCGCGCAAAAAAGGCAGTTACTGTGGATTCGGAAGTGTCACAGAAACTATGAGATTTTGATGGTAGACGCGCACCAAACCGATTTTACAGAAGACACTTTCCGTGTAGTCCAGTAGAAAAGTTATGAATGTGAGGAACAGGGTAACGTTCAGGGAAGGTGAGACCACTGAGAACCCGAAAATCACTGCAAGGTATCCACTCGCCTTTCATTTTCTTTCATAACAGTATCAAAGTCCTACCAGACGGACGAAGGGTGGGACGAAGCGTAGCATGCGGTCGAATTTCACATTCGAGGCACCAATTTTTTCAGGAGGGAGGCGTCGTGGCTTGATAAAAAAACGAAGTCTTTACTAGTTGCTTGTTTGCATTCAGGGTTAAACTGTGAATAGCCGATCAACTAGCGGTATTTGTAGAGTAGAGTTTTTTGTATTTGTAGAGTAGCGCAGTTTGTTTCGGTGAAGTTGATTTAATTCAAATCGAGTTGATGAAAATGCCTTCACTAGGAACAAACGATGTTTCTGCTTCGGAGAGTTCTCTCTGCTTGAAGTCAAAAATTAGACCAAAACATGTAAGAAAGTTTGGTACTTGCGACTGGACTCTGTACATCAGCAGCAGTTTCGTCTTCAACCTAGGTCAAATGTTTCTGACTGTATGTTTGATCTCGGAATTATTGGCTGTCTGAAGTGTGGGTGGTGTCGGTTTGAGATGGTGTTTGCCAGAACCTACAGGTACAGACTAACCGCACCACCTGTGTCCATCAAGAAGTCGAAATCTGTAGAATTTTTGGAATGGTTAGAGATGGTCAGAAATTGCCTTTAGGTGTGTACATGGAAGAATGCACCTGTACATCTTGCCACTTATACGACAGTATAAAACACCAGTGTTCCACATTTAAGTTTATCCCTTTGTGTCTGAAATTGCTGGTGGGAAAACAGGAAATGGAAGACTGAGTTTGGTGAGCCCGATAAACTAGAGATTCAAATGAGTAATTTGCCACCTTAGCTGATTTGACTCATCGGGGCTGATACTGCCGTGGCGTCAACAGACGTCACCTAGTTAACGCAGGAGAAAAAACACTCGTTCACCTTATCTTTCGTATTTGGCCGCTTTTTAAGAGGGAAAGTGAATTGCAAAAGAACAAGATCAGTCGGGTGTTAAAAAGCAAGCATTTCGTTCATGAGGTGCAGATTTTGAAATTGCCAGGCTTGTGGCTGCCCTTAACCAAGTAATTGTCGCAGGGTAAGGAGGAAAGCGAAGTCTGTTATTAGCAAACACCAACTAAGCGGTGACAAACTATTGGACAGGAAAGTAAACATCTCATATGCACACAGTTCTTAAAAACTGAACGTTCTCACGCATCATCTTTAGGTTCCATGGATATTCATTGACTATCACGCAACTGTAAACGAACACCGTGAAGCAGTTCCACAAGTTCCGTAATAAACTTCACCTTCCATTAGACGCGGAGCGGAACTTCGAGAAAACCACAGGCTACTCGCATGCCTCATCAATAGTATCCGCCTTTACAGTAGTAGCTGAGGTGAACGATCACACAATTCGACCGAAGAATAAGGGAAAAGCCTAGATTCTTCTGACGCATTCCTGCGTGAAATAATAACCTCCTTAAGCCTTGTATAGGGTTCGACTGTAGAAATGCCCACTGTGACGTCGATGACTTCGGCAGCAATGTCAGAAGAATGTTTTGGGGCAAGGAGTGTAAACATGGGGGTTTGGGAACTGATGCTTCTGTGTGAACCAACTCTTTGATTGCATAAACTGGAGTGAGCTGGGAAACTAAACATGTGGAGCCTGAGGTGAACAGCTGTTCCAGTTAGCTCGGAGTCTAAATCAATAACAAACGCTCGTCGAAATTGTCAGAGCTGCCGACTGAATATCCGCAGCATGTTTCGTTCAAACTTGTTTTTACTGCTGTTTTTGGTGGTTTTTCGGATACTCTCCTGCGTTCCAACCTGCGCTCGATCTGGTCATACTAACCGGAATAGCTGTTATACGTTTCCCTCATCGTTCTAGAATTAGCATACTCGTAAACATCGTTCTGTCCGTAAATGTCGGTTTTTATCCTCAATCAAACAGACTTGTACCACCAGCAAGAATGGATGTATCTGCGTGGTTCAGTACACTGTAATTTAAACTGCGAAGGTCATCCCACCAGGATTTTGTACTAATTAATCTGGTTTCGATACTTTCAGAACGATCTGTCAAGGCCAAAATGACCGCCACAGAGTGGCCTTTTTGGCCGAGTGGGTAGCATAGCTCATTACCCATTTGAAGAACCGAGTTCAAACTCCGTTTCCGCTGACAACTTGGCCTACGGTATCCTGCCGATAGCTTATACAGTCTTTCCTAAATAACGATCACAGTCAGGGCCTAGTAACTTCTCAGGAATCAAACTACGAACATAATGAAGAAACGTATATCTATCAAGTTAGTATCTTCATGCTGTTCTTTCATTTATCCGCCATTATTTATAATCCCAAGACTTGGGGATGTTTTTGCAGAGAAATCCTGGAGTACACATCGATGGTATGTCACAGTTTGCGGTATATTTTTGAGTGTGAGAGTCGAAGATGACGTACAATCATCAATATTCGATCGAACACATTTATGTTAACCGATACGTTTCAAAGGATGCTATATTGTGACTAGAGACTAGCCTCTGCTAGATTGGTTAATTTGGTCATCTTTCACCTAACAGGGATTTGGTTTAAATGATTCCCCCTGGGATGTGATTTCTTTTCAAAGTGGCGCGTTTTCGTAAGTCCCACTGCATCGGCTCAGTTCAAGGAAGGCCCCATTAAACCTGAATTGAAGCAGCACCACAGAACTCCCATAACAGACTGGAGAAACGGTACAAAGAGATTTTATTTGCAAAAAAGGGTAAAATAATAACATTCATGAAGTAATAATCCAGTTTTTTGTCGGTGTAATAGAGTGACAATGTAGTCGGTCATCTAAGGCATAGTACTCGAAATAAGAGGCAGTTGGGAAATAGATGAAGGCATACTGCATGTTTGCCCAAGACGAGGTTATCTAGTACTGATGAAGTTCGCGTCCAATTTGAAGTGAGAAGAATTGCGTCTATTTGAAAATTTTTGAAAGGCAACTCCTCCTCAAGGGTGCCAAAAAATTCAGTAGTAGACTGTGATTTGTATGTTATCCAATTTCCAATAAAGCTATTGCTTTGGATGATAAAACTGAGAACATTTCGTCAATAATTATACCAATATCTTACTGAATAACAACTAACTAAGCCTATTAATTTATACTGAAAAGTTCTCGGATGAGCCACTAAATTTGTTTCATTGGAGAAATTCTCTGTATGACGTGGTTGGTCTGCTAAAACTGACTCAAACCAGACGGATACTGCATCCGTGGAGCTACGTTTTCAGAGGTTCTTTGCTTCCAATATTTGTCGCTTTTGTGCCGAATCGCTTTAGCCCCGGCGATGAGATTTATATTCGCGGCCAGCAAAGTACATCGAATTTGGTCACCTTAAGTGGTGACCAAGCGACTTGATCGCCAATTCACAGATGAACGCCGAATGAGCATTCAATAAACTTTATTACAGTTCTGTTGGTGTTACGTCTAGGCATTCGGTTGGTTTGTATGTGAAGCTCATCCACTACGTATCAGTTAGGGTTCGAACCCGGTTTCTTCGTCATTTCTTACCCAGAAAGTGGCAGTTTTATTAGCTGGAGTTCAACCAAAAAAGGTGAAATATCCTAAGGAATGACAGTTGATGCAAGAAGTTAGGTTTACTTCATCCTTAGTGATAAATATTTTTGAGGAGTTGGAGAAGACATCAGTGGATCAAAAACCTTACCACAGCATCGCAAAAGATATTGGGTGAATTCCGAATCGAATGACCGATGTTCAAAATTTTCCAGATGGTAAAAGTTGCACGAGTTATGAAGTTTCTGTGTGACAAAAATAGAGAAAAACCTGGCTGTTTCATAGAGTTTGACAACAAAATTTACAAATGCGTAACTGAGGAGTACAGGTTTTCGATAAATAAAAGATATATCTGGGTGTGACAAAATTTTACAAACGATTTTAGTTGTTGCTGTTTCTTCAGCGGAGTGTACCACTTTTACAGACGAGAGAAAAGCCGAAAGTTTCGAAGGTTGCTGGAATTCTGCTGTACACTGCACTCCTCTATGCCGTAGAATAATATTGCCTTGAGAAGGTTCCACTTCATATGCTTGTCAAACGTTAGGAACCAAGGTCATGGAGACTAATGAAATGAAAATTCGGTCAGAAAAAGCACTCTGCGGAACCTTGTATCATATCGATACTTGTGGGTATTTTTGTGCAATAAGTAATTTCTCCGCAGTTGATAACTTGGTCGGGTTTCGTTAAATTACACGTCGTGGAATCCTAATGGTTGAATCTATGGGAAAGATATGCATGTTTTCCGAGACTGCTAACAGGACGCGGGCTACAGGATATCAGTAGAATTATTTCATGACGCACTGCGCGAGAATTTTCCATGAATAAACCGATTTTTCAAGCATTTTGAATTTAAACTTCTCAGGTAACTGAAAAAACTTTACTTTCCCAGAAGCTGTTAAATGGCGAAAAACCGAAGGCTGACTGCAGTAACTACATCATCGGAAGTACAAGTCTAACAAAGGACTGGAACGCGTGACATTTCAGTTGGTGATTATCCCCTTTTACTGGACCTTACCAGCTTGGCAGTAGTTCAATTCCTGTTTCCAAATACACTTTGCGACAACAAAAAAAACTAGCCTATTCCTTTCACCGGTGTTGAGTAGCATGTATCGAAAAATATACGCATACAGATTTAGCCCGAGTTCCACCAGGAAATCTACCGTTTGCTTGTTCGTTTGTTTAAAAACTAATGGATATTTAGTTGCAGGGCTGAAGGCGAGAAGCTTTCCTTCACCGTTGTACATGCTTTCTCCTTGGCCCGTTTCTCCCTTTTAGTGAAAAAAGGGGAGTTTATTGACATTCTGATATCCTTCGCCAAGCTTTTGCACGTGGGGAAAAAACAAGACTGCGAATGTTTGTCTTTTCGAAATGAAGAACCATCTCTGTCCCCTCAAATTCCTCAGGAGTTTTAACTAATCATCCTTAAATGTAAGTCTGCCCGTCTCATTTGCGTTTGGATTTCATTTCTACGTTTAAATAATCTTGAAGTGTGATCTCAAGCGACCAAGTTTTCCCCTTCTTCATCGTTTTTTCCGCGCTGTATGTTGCGCTTGGCAAATGTGGAGGCATATTCGTCTAACGCCGTTGATCAGCCTAAGCGAAACGCAGCTGCCAAATCTCTCGATATATATATAGTTCTCTCTCATCATTTTAATGACCTGACGACAAGGCATGTCAGCGCTTTGCGTCCTGAAGCCAGTACCATAGGCCTAGTAGGCTTGTGCATTACTGTCGTGGTTTTTGATGAAAGACAGGACAGCTTGCATGGCACAGAAATGTCATGATTTCGGATGGATGTGAACTCGATGCAAACTGAATTGTCAAATTCTGTTCGTGCTGAGTTCTACTCAACAACTCAGGACCAACACTGAGATCCGAAATCAGTTTCCTTCAAAATATTGCATTTCAACCATCCCTTTCTTCCAGAATTTGGAATTCGACATCTCCTGCTTTACTGACTTTTCCTACAAAACCAGTGTCTATGTACGCTCTGTGAATTTCACTGATCAGCTGGTACGTAGCAAAACTGATATAGTGAAGGTTTGTACAAAAACTAGGCATTAGGTGAGATTCAAGAAACGATTTTGTTTCAACGTGAACATCGGAATAACTTCCTTGGTTGTAAACGAAGCCTGTTACACGTAATTCGATCCTCAATCGGAAAGCAGCAAAAATGCGGCCGGATTTCATTCGTGTGATTATCACTGAAGATGATTTCGAGGTATCCATTCATTCATTGATCCAAAACAGCCTTTACTCTAATTAAAAGTTGCAACACTTCAGGTGAGCCGATGGTACCATTTAGCTGTTTGGTTAGGGGCTTTGTGGTGCTCTGCAGGCCCAGGGCTTGTGAGTCGAAAAACAGTGTGCCTTCATACCTGAGCGTTATATTTGTCAATAACATGAGAACGCAGTTGACTGTGCACGTCACCCTGAAGTAAGCTCTATCAAGGCATCACAAACCAATGTTCTGCTGGATCAGCAGCGGTGAACCGCGCAAAAACACACGTGAAAAGATCGATAAGCTATAGACGTAATACACTACTTCTAAGGTTGTTGAAATCTCTTCGACAGCCCACGATCGGTTTTACCTTTCTTGGGGTTCATCAGGTAGGCGCAGTCCCTGAGTTTCCGCCAACCTCATGTTCTACTTGAACCCAAATTGCACGAAATTAGCGAAGTGTACTCATTTGCATACTAATTTGGTCTTTACGGGAGACACCTGGAAATCAGCTGAATCTCTCGTTTATGATGTTTTTAAGCAACTGAATGTGTTGCACCAGGCCGCCTCATGTTTCAGTTGCTACGATATTCGAGTAGTGTATTACGTGTATACATGTATCGCAATATCTCTGAAGTTTCGTGGGGTAGTCGGAAACCCTTCTGCCTTCATCGCAATTTCTCTGTCCTGAAGTGGTGTAGATTTGCAAACCAACAAACTACTTAAACCTGTTGTGATAAATTTGTAACTTTACCTTCAATTCACGGTGACACTAAGTTGGCGTTTAACTGCAGAGTACCTATTTTTTAGAATTTGTAGAGGTTGTAATCGGTTTTCCAGTACATCCTCTTCTGCCTCACTACGCTTTTGTCATCTAAAGCAAGAATTCCGAATTAGGTATCTGTTGGATGCTTTTGTTTTCGTGTTATACTGTTGAGCTTAGAATATATTACTGGAGCCTAAGCACTGTCACTACTGTGTGTGAATCAATATGGATATATAAATCCTGTGTCTTAACAAGATATCGATCGACTTGTATCGAACAAGTGCCTAGGTTTAGCCAAGTTGGCACACCTAAATAAAAATTGTAGGTGTGATATGCACTTCATAAGAAGAGTTTTGATCTTGTTTTAAAACTTGGCTTGAGTTCAACTTAGATGGGTGCAGTCGCCGGATAGAAATAATCTATTTTCCACAACATTTGTGCCATTCATAGGTCATACTTTAGAATGAACGTATTATGCTTCAGATAACTTATACTACTTACGGATCGATCGAAGCCAATGCATTTGAAATCTGCAAGGCAGCTCGTGAGACAATGTTCAATATCTTCACTCTGCATGAAGCGAGCCCAGACGTCCACTCTCCTGTTTTCGAAAGAGACCGTTTCGAATTGATCATTTCCGCAAATCCGTTTCAGTGTGTGGTGAAAGTGCATTGAATAGCAACCCCCCGGAACCTGATAGATGTTTGCTTTGACGAGTACAAGACCCAGTAGAAGACACGTGATAACACCCAGGGGGAAATGCATAATGCTGGTGAATATTCTGTGGAATTAGGTGTTTGCACTTGGATGTGTACTTTAATGCAAGGACCAACCAATCGAAAAACGTGGTTCGTGAACCAATCGCGCTAAAGCAATGATTAGCGGATCGCGTCAGGGAAGCAACTAAACCTCGTATTGTGCTCATAAACACGTATCAAATGATCATACCCAACGTCACGTCAGACAAGCCTTCAACAAAAGCTCTAAAATCAAACTGTTAAAGGCAACAAAAATTGCAAGGTTTCACATTAAATGTGGATATGCCTCTTAGATAAAGTCTACTAGATGTATTTCTCGTTATTTGGTTTTCGTGCTGATATCACATAAAGTAAATTTAGGATTTCAGGATTCTCAGGTCGGTAAAGTGCTGTATCATTTCCTTCTATGGAAGCACTTTTTCGTGGTCAGGGGTGGCTTTTCTACACACCCTGCCCATCGGACACTACCTGGTGAGAATAAGGCACTGGAACTCAGTATCTTGCCTGTCTGTATAAATCCATTGTCTGTTGTCCAGATGATGAGCAGAAATTTTCTTATCCTGAACCTCCCTTTTTGTACCTAAACAAAGACAAATTGCTACCACACAGGTCCCATACATAGGTTTCGGACAGGCAGCTGAAACTAAAAATGCGAATCGAAGATCCGAATTTAGGAATAAGGATGGCGTGGGAAAAGGGGATGGGATATACCTGTCATCCGTCACCTGGGACAAGGCAGGTCTCTTGCAAGTAATGACAACTTAAAACATGGGGTAATCGAATTGTAAGGATAACTCTGCATGTTGCGTTTATGCCACCGCAATTTTTGGAGTTCAGCGATCCAGCTTCATCAACTGTTTGACAAGTGATATACTCTGTTTATTATGTAAGCCTACAAATACTACACCAGCTGGTAGCTATAAGCCGACGACCCGTCTATTGAACTGTCATGAGGTTTTGATCATTACGTGCCAGGGACCACTTCCATTTTCACAGAAGGTCTTACAGGGCCTTTAAGCCATTGACCTGTGTGACTGAAATTAGTGAGTTTCCTTTCCCGCCTTTTTAAACGTACCCTATTTTCAGGTGTGAATCTCGAAGTTCAACAATCCTGCTGTGCATGTAAACGTAAGCGTTGTACGGTTGAGAAGAGCGCGCTGAACAAAGCTCACTCTGTGGTGGGTATTTATTATGATGTCCTTATTCTGAGCCATAAATTGATGGAATTACGGCCAACTCACGGCAAGATATGTCCAGTGAAAATGTTTGACAGTATGACACGAAAATTGGTCAGTATCTTGTCAGTTGGACTGGGACCGAGGTTTATTTCATTCACGTGAAGGAAAAGGTGCGTGTGCTATCTGCGAAGTCTGAATCGTCCGCTCACGTAAGGCCTATCGTCCTTGATTCACCCTTGATTAGCCCTTGGTCCCCTGTTGTTAGCGGTACTAGGTTGCACCAGGTAACAGCCAGCTCGACCTGTTGACGCGGGAAGTGTCCTGTGATCTGCCACAGGACATCTGCTCATCTCTTTGCCTGTTCACTGAGATTTATGCCAGAGATTATGCATGTTATCAGAGTCAACCCGGATATTCTAAGTTTATGTAATACTATGGGTTCTGAGATGGTTTCCTGTTCATTTAATTGTCTGGCGCTTCTCACAGCTGCCCTGGGCTGTCGTTCACGGTTGCTGACCTGAACATTCGTCTTACCCAGTGTGGACGCAGCAGCGGTACAATCAACCTCGTAGACACAGTCTGTATGGCGGATGCAGAAAATTAGACTGAACGACATATGTATGCTGCTGGTATTGGATCCGATTGGCGGTCTGTTCCTCACAACTGAGAGGCTTGGTTGCAGGCCATGGTCAATAAATTGTGGGTGTTAAGCATTGGTAACCTTACTCCTAGGTTGAGGCTGCGTTTCTGAAAATCTCTTCACAGTTAGGTGGACAAGCGTGAAAATTACAGCTTTCTCTGTTCACGTAGCGTTCAGATCGGAAGGTTTCTGGTGGAATGTTTCGAAGCGATTCTGGCTCCAAGCAACAATGCAATCGAGGTGTATTGTGTCAGCATCAATCTTCAGTCACTGAATTTAGGGTTCCATATCTGCCAACTCGATGTGTGAAAACTGCTCACACAGCTTCTCGAAGCCTCATCCGGCGCTGCGCCTGTGTTCACGCTCCCAGAGTTTTAGAGTAGATCATTACTGTCATTACCATTACTTAGTATTAGTGTCACATATTCAGCTTGAGAATGATACCTATATTTAAGTAGTGCATCCATCCTGTATCTGAACACGAAAGCTATTTATTTCTCTGTGCTCAGGAGCGACAAATCCACAAACCCGAACGTCTTCAGATAAACTGTCGTGCAAGCCACCCCACACCAACAGTTTCCTTGCCAATCAAAGTCGGTTAGAAGATGTTTCGGATAGGAGGCAAAATTTAAAGGATTTCAAAATGGACAGGAAGCCTTTAAAATTAGACGGGAAAGTGCGACACATTGAGCGGCAAATGAGCAAACGAGTATTTTTATTTGCGACGGAGCATGGTGCAGGACTAGATATACCCTAAAATGACAAAAATCAATGCCCTTAATGCTTGGAAGGTGTGAATTGGATGGACCCAGACGAATAAAACTAGACAAGACTGGTTACATTATAAACGCTAGTAAAGGAACCGTCACGTTCATGATAATTCTTACACATTCCGAGATCACAGACAGCGAGCACCAAACCACACGTTCACACATCCGCACTAGCAACAAGGTCAAGATAATGTTAAACAGAACTGTGTTGCATGTGCCACAGAAAATTCGGCTGCGAACCAAATAGAATAGCTGAGCCAGATCATACGGATTAACTGAGTATGCGCAAACATGACACTCAGTCATACCCAAAGTAACCCGTACTCTTCAGCTAAC
This sequence comes from Opisthorchis felineus, assembly GCA_004794785.1. Classification (NCBI taxonomy): domain Eukaryota; kingdom Metazoa; phylum Platyhelminthes; class Trematoda; order Opisthorchiida; family Opisthorchiidae; genus Opisthorchis; species Opisthorchis felineus. Next base: position 223,477 of record SJOL01004009.1, on the reverse strand, counting down.
TTTTCAATTATCGATACATCGCACAGGGTGTACAAATATCAGGGAAACTTGGTGAGTCAAATGGCGGAATCGAGTGACTGTACTCAGACACGGACTAGTGCACGACCTGTGCCTGAGTGCACTGATTGTGGCTGTGGATACACCGAGTACATCCGTGGTCAGATGAGAGGTGAACGCAAGTGGCATTTTCAAACTGTTCTGAGAGATGCCAAGAAGTCCGATTGGCTAGAGTGGGTCTCAGCGTCTACACCTCATGCACTAGCTGGAGATTTTGGAGATATCATTGTAGGCACCGAAAATGTGGCGGGTAACGTGACATCTTCGTGCATAAGCAGGCTTGACATCTGGTCCGGCATAATCTGACCTGTAACCCAACAGTTCAGTCCAAAGGTCTGCAGACGTCAATCCTATCCACACACACCCACACACACACACTCAGACGCATAATGCGCATAAGAGACACAAACTTTACTCCAATCCCAGCTCAGATAGCTTCGCAGTAACACGGATTTGACTTTGTGCCTTGGAAAGGTGTTAATTTGTCATCTTTTGACGAACACTCTCCTCCTTTACAGTACCACTCAATATATTTTGCCGTGAATTCTCCAGTATATTCGACATAAGCCAAAATCTGACGGCGACATAACTCCCTCAGATTACTTGATCTCAGTCCGGATACTATTTCTCGTCATGGAAAAGTTTCGGACTGATGTCCTTCACAGACTTGCCTTGTATGCATAAATTAATGTTCAAGGAATATCTTCACCAGCTCCACGCTAAACAGCAATAGAAGGTAGTGAAAAGTCATTCATTAGTAACACACTACTCGTAATTCGGCTGAAAACTCTTCGGCAGCCCACGACCGGTTTTGCCCTTCTGAGGGCTCATCTGGTGGGCGCAGTCCGTGAGTTTCCGTCAACCTTCTGTTCAGCTTGAGTCCTAATTGGGCAGATTTCAAAAAAATCCTCTCATTTGCACGCGAATTTGGTCTTAACAGGAGACTCAGCTTAATCCAACTGAATCTCTCGTTTATGATGGTCCGCTTCAGTTGAATTTGCTGCACCAGGCCGCCTCATGTTTCACTTGATCCCGGGCCTTACTAACCCCCTGGTTTTCGTTTTTTTTTTCCATAGTTTTGGGAACCGTGTGCGTAGCTTTTAAGCTAACTTCGTACTCAACTGGTAGCAATATGATTGTAAACGAAAAGTCTCATAGAGACAATTTTAGCACAACCAACCACTGAAACATATATATAATGTGTATGGCAAATTAATCACCTTGTGGTCAAAAACCGAGTAACTGGGAGAACTTAGGTATGATTTTGGAGAGCAGAAATGCTACGCTGTATTGTTCGTGACTACGTGACTTTCAGAATTTTATAGACTACGGAAATAACTTCTACACAACACACTGAAAGCCCCAATTTTTGTTGGAATAACGGCTGAATCTATGTGACACCAAGTGACCCCGAAGCAAAATCATTCTCGTCATCCTCAACATTACTCTCATCAAACCGATTTACACTACGCCTAGAACAGGTGGTTTGTGATGTCATCCATTCGAATAAAGAATAAAGCAAGAATGGGAATGGGAATAGGTAAAAAATATGAAAAAAGGTGAACGTTTGAATAGTGTTTTGTGGACTGTATCAAAGATACGGGGCTTCCTAGAGTAGTTCATGGAAGCAGGCTTGTCGACGACTGCAGCATGTTGTCATTTCGAAAACTATATGCAATCTCGGTAGACGTAATTTAACAATCATGTCGAGGATATCGACCATAATTTACATAGCTCGAAGTCATACCATCAGCCGAGCATCACGTTTTCGTCCTCACTCTGGATGGACATTCTGCCAAAAAACATATAATTACAACAAATTGTTTGTCGGTTGCGTGTTGTTCCTGCACTTGCTTATGCATTGAATTGGCATGCTGTATGTGTTTATGCGTGTACGCATGCCACTGGCGGAGGTAGAGGAGGCCAATGTCTCTTTCTCGCATATTCAGAATTATTCGCATTCCTGAGGGTGAAGGCCTGTAACATTATGGCTTGTTTCAAGGATGCTAAAGTTAGTTGGCCGAGAATCCAGACTGCACCTTGTAAATAGGCGCAAACGACTCGCAAAATATCGAATTACTTTTAATCTGCTACTTGGCGAAACAGAGCTCCACGGATCATTTCAGACCGCTGTCACCTAGGTTCTTAGGGTTAAGCAGCAGCCGACAGACAGCAGACAACGCGGATGATCGACTGATCTGATCAGTAAGGTGACAGCTGACCGAGTTATCTCGGAGCTGCTAGCTCTAACACTCTAAATCTATCGCAATCGTCCCAGAGTGAGATCATTCTGCTTGTTTCACGTCGTTCATAATGGTAATTTTCTATTGTACTACTGTAAAATGAATATTAGAAAGCCATTTTACCCCTATTTGTTGAATAATGAACTGGTTTCTGTCCACTTTTTATTGTTGTGGCACGTTGTTTCGAAGTAAAATGGTGACTTCAGACGAGCCCTTTTGACTCAAAGGAGGCTTTCGCCTGACACCCCATATGCTCACCTGTCCAGATGAAACAGCCACGCACTGGTGACCAGTAGTTTGGACATGTAACACATGATTAATTTCTCATCAGATGTATCATGAAGACTTCTATCAAAAACCGAACTTGTTTATGTTTCCTGCGCCCGTATGCCATGCACTATTCAAAAGCAACACCTTTTGTTGTATTTATTCTTCGATTTTTACGTGTTACTGTAATCCATTATAGTGCACACTTTTATTCCCCTGTGCGCTAAACCCTTACTGGCTGTTCATGTGCGCCACAGCGTCTGCGGTTATCCTGTCTTGAACAAATATTTGCGCATAAAGTTTGAGATGGCTCAGTGGTTAGAGCGTGGATTTACTGACCAGAAGGTCCGCGGTTCGAACCCGACCTCTGCTTCTCGACTTCTGATGTCTACGCTTGGGCAACCTGGCAATATCCCAGCCCTCGTGCTTCCTTTGGGTGGCATGGCAGCTAGGCACCGGAAGCCTGTTACAGCTGAACGTATAAAGTTTGATCACTGACAGGATCACTTCCACTAGACTTACTCACGGACATGAATTCAGATCAGATCCCGAAGTGCGAACTGATCGGAGGAAACCTTGTCCTAAACCACTTGAACCGAGGTGTCTTTGTCAGCTAACTTTTTCGTCGTCAGGTTGTTTTAAGGGGTAGACACACTGGATGATTACGGGTCTAAGTTGGGAGGGAATAAAATGTTACCTAACGGCACCAGATGCACACGAAAATGATCTGTGACGTGGGCCAATTGTCAGATCAGCTACGAAATATCGATGGAACAAGAATTTTGGTGCTTTTTTCACATGAGCTATACAGTTGGATAAATGAAAAATCCTCAGTTTGATGCATGATACATGGAAGGTACATTAATTTACAAGCAGATAAGCATGTCAGGCAGTTGGATTCAGTGCGTTGTAGAAACTGAGACGGTTCTGGCTCGATCGCTGTTTACTAAAGTGCACTTTTAAACCACGCTGCAAACCACACCCTCGTTTTCGGCTTCTCGTCACTATTTGGACTGGCGAGAGAGGGTTGCAACCAAGTACACAACGTCCATTACCAAGTTACTCGTGATAAGCTGTAATTCCACCTCACTTTCCGGGGAAGTCCACAACTCTGCATATTCCACCACTAAATGATTAGGCGGCAAACAGCTTCCTAGTGAACAGTGATCGAAGAAAACCCGTGTTCGGCTTTCTGTGGGTCACCGGCATACAGCTTTCATGAGCCCAGTCCGAAGCTTAGCGTTACAAAATGATTTAATTTTGGAACGTTAATTATTGTGTTGGATGACAGGTACATAGCTATGGATCCGCTGACCAAATCCGCATGTATCTCAAAGTTTCAGAATCCAAATAATTTATCTGTGCGCTCCCACCTGAAGGAATAGTTTCAGCGACCGCCTGTAAAATGCGAACGGCTCTAGTTTCGGTTCACGACGACCGTGGTCCATCGGTGAGAGAATATCGAGCTCGGTGACACACCTGCTCACTCAGGCAAGTACCGAAGTCCAGCTCACAAAGCATTGTTCATCCGTCAGCCTACGTCACTGCATTTTTTTGAAAACCCGGAGCGAGATAGAGTTGATCTGGTCCATGTGACAATGTGAGCCGAGGTCAGTGAATCTGCTGATACGGCCCGCACAGGTCACGCGGTGTCAGCTGAAGAGACTGGGCTATGTGCGGTCATGTGAGTAATTCATTGGTCTAGCTAACCTGAACGATGTATCCGGGTGCCGTTGTATGCTGTCACAGCCTGTGCGGTACGTGACCTGGCAGCAAAAAATGGTCTTACGCGTCCAAAATGCATTTAGGCATCGATGCCAGATTATGGAATGAAACTGAGTCAAGTCCTGTAGTTGAATTCATTTATACACTTCAGGTTGCCAACTCTTGGCGTTTCAGAATGATTTCGGCAAACAAAATTAACCATTTGCTGACCATTAGTACGAGTAGTAGCTGATTAAAAATATTCCATAGTCAAGGCCCGAGTCCCTGTAAATTATTTCGCACATACTGAAACTGACCGAATTGAAGCCACATTATCGACGAGACAGGTCCGCTTCATGTTTTTTTACCAATCCAGTCCTCATTTTAGTAATACCAACTCCACTTAACCATACATAGAACTCTTTGATTCTGGGTAGATATCATTAACGATGCTATCTGCCACCTGAATGTGGCAAAACGCCCGATGTCTCCAGTATTACCACAGTCTTTTCTACATGGCTTGTTTTGTTCTACTCGGTGGCAATGCTGTTACAGACCGTACGCATTGGAGCTACCTAAGCTGTACAATACGCTGGAATAGCCCAATGTTTCTCAAAATTCATCCGGCTCCTAGTAATTTCCATTTCGTTTAAGTGCTGTAATACAGTTTGAGCGTACGCGCACTTTCCGTTGTGATTCCTACAAGTCAGTACAACGACCTCTGTGAGAGCATCGAACTACAAGCATGCAGACATACCTTGTTCCTGCCTTATTATCTGTCACAGTTCTGCCCACACATGATTAACCCCGTTATATCCTGCCGTCTATCAGTGTAAAAAATAAAAGATAGATGGCCTTTCAGTAATTAGGCGCAGAATTCACTTTTCCTCAAGAGGATGCGTCCTTCTGTGGAGAAGAAATTTTTTAGCCTTTCCAGGTGTTTGTTTTGTGTGGAGAAGGTACTGTTCAAGGGTTGCGAGCGAAAAGGTAATCAATCGCTCTCAGATGAAGGGAAGCCCCGGATCCAAAATGCCGGGAATAGTCCACCGGATACTGATAACGAGCCTGCTTTACTTCATTGTGAAACTGGGCTATTCGTGCCCAACTACTGAAATTTGCCCCTAGTTTTTTACGCTTTTTGGACGTGACCTTAACCAGCTACCAGTGAGAAGTCCGAGTTTGCTGGCGAACTCAAGCTGAGAACGAAATAATAATCCTTCTTTCTTGGTACCATGATATCCCCTTATGGTACCGCTTACAATCACCAACCCATCACAACGCTCCACTGCGCTCTCTAACAGCGCACTGACGATGTCACCTCGACTGGTGATGAAACGTTTGCAATCAAACTGCTCAGCTCAGCGAACAAACCAATGACTATATTCCTAGTATCTTCGTTATGCTGACTAAAATAGATCACGTTAAAGATTTTCCCAGCATATGCTCTCCGCAGGCGATTTTGAATCGTGCGATGATCCTCAGGTGATAGCGATTTTTGGCATGAAAAGAAATGTCTGATTTCGTTGTCAAATTGTCAGTCTTGGACCATTTTTTCGACAATCCTCCTTGCAAGATTTCGCAGCGACCAAGTGCTAACTCAGCTCTGTTAAGTTTAAGTTGCTAAACGTTTTTTGTCAATGTAGCGTAGGTTTTGAAGTTGCGCGTCGTTTCATGGAATGCCTACACCGAAAAACCGTGAGTCATTGTACAATTATTTAATACTCGTTTCAGTTGTGAGATTAGAGTTACACAGAAAGCATCCTCATTACTTGAAAAATTTCAGAGGTTTTTACAGACAGCAAAGCTGTCCCGGCAAGCTGTAGGAGCCTTCAATTTGAGGTGATGAGCCAGCCAGCCATACGGCTGAAGATCGCTATATCCCTTTTAAGTGCCCACCTAAACAGCCTGCTGACCAGTCACTCGTAGCTGATTGATATTGCATTCGACTGTTCACCGGACAGTTGTGGGCCTGATTCCTACAACCTATTCATGAGACGTTAATGACGATAATCCCAACCAGGACTGAGCAGCTTAACAGTGCTTCACAGCTTCTCGGTACGGAATGATTTTGCTTGCAGGATGAAATTCTCAGATGATAATAGTTTGTTGAAAACCCAATCCATCTGCCTGATTGACTAAACTTGCTTCACTCTATTGTCTTACAGTGCAGGGTGAAGAACTATTTAAGTTAGATAGCTTTAACATTGATTCCATACTACAACAGTCTACCAATACAGAATGCACGCTGCAAGCACTATTCTTTTAAAAAAGCCACAGTAGACTTTCGGTGAATGTGCCAATGAGAGGACAAAAGAGTAAAGCGGCGGTTAAATGCTCTCGATGGAAGTGCTACTCAAATGAAACTAAAGGCGTACAGCAAGCGACTGTTTGTTAATCACAGATGTTGAATACAGTTTTAACGAGCACGGTCGCTTACCCATACATTTATAGCACCTGTGTTTATCCATCCTAAACACGTTGGTTTCATCGGAGGACAATGACTCTCATGACTCTGAGATCTTGAAAATAAATTTGAATTGGAACTGGCAAGGCCTTTCAGCTGTTCTGTGGCTTGGTCTCCTTTTTAACCGAACCTCACTGCCCTCCAGCAATAACGACAAGATGACAAAATGTTGCGTTTAGTCCAGTCCCATCAGGCAACAAACTACATGTGTGTAAGTAGACGGTGTGACCGGATTGTTTGAATCGTGACCGAATCGAATAGGACAGCAACTCATGTCAGTATTGCTGTACCGTTCATCCCATCCAACGTAGAAAAGATTTGATGGGACAGCTGCTAGCTGGTTTGACAGCATACGCATTTTAAGTTTTTTTGTTGTTGATGTCACTCTGATCCGATGATCAATCGGTTATCTGTTATTCGGTTTCTCTAAACTGCCTTGACCTAATGAAAGCCACAGTGGATCTCAGTCACGGAGGTTCATTCAATACGGTTAAAACATGAAATCATTCAATATCTAATAGAAATCGTTGAAACTGCGAGCAGTGTGGGATATGTGGGTAGACGTGCCCGTTGAGGTTTCCTGCAGTCCAAGACAACAAAGTACACCTAGACCAAAAAAGCGGGTAGGACGTGGGTTTCTAGAGAGCCGCATCTTGAAGAAGACAGTCTAAAAGCAAGTGGGGAGGAAGTTTGGTGACCCAATTGGGACTAAATTTGTCAGGTGGAATGTTGCTGGACGGATATATAGCGGTGTCATTGCTCATGCAGTGCCTCTATTCTGCGATTTCACAATTCAATACACGCTGCTAACCCTTATATTTGGAAAAATTCGCTGCTTCATGCAAAGTCAGTTCGCGCAGACGGAAAAACAAAGTATTTGGGTCCTCAATGAGGCGAATGTCACAAATGTAAAAACAGGGGAACTGCATTTGCAATGATAACAACAGCACTGTTTTCTAAGTACCATCCTTTGATTCGCAAAAATCTTCTAGTGTCTATCAACTTTGCTTTGTCACAACTTGAGAAAACTTCTAATTCCATAATAAAAGAACGATTTCTACTAACTTGTCAACAAATTTACTGCAAAATTAATTACGTTGCATGAACAAACGAGTCCGAATTTCTACCCTGGTTTTCTTCTGAAATTAGCCGGGTTTGGGCAATTACTCCCATACCGTTGGATCAAGGCCTACAATACTAAAGTTGGGACAAAGTGTAGCTCCCTCAATAGATCACAAGTAAGATATGGTAAGGCTGTTTCCAAATAGATCGGGTATATTCGTTCCAAATGTACTAACACTTCAAGTTGTAATAAATTATAGGATCAAGTCAAGGTTTCTGAAATGTGGTTCGTTTGCCTCATGCCTCCTAAGGACCTACAGTTCCCCTATTCAATGATTCAAGAATGAGAACGAAGTTAGCGAACAAATCTTGTTTTCTCTGATTGTTCCTCTTGGCTAATACATCACAAATTTTTATGGTACCAGAAATCACGTGAAAAAGGTTAAAATCGGGGGTACATACACTTTAGATAAATAGAAAGCAAAGGAAAGGGGGTTTAATGAGGGGTAGGTCAATGAGCCACAGAATCAAGTAAGCGACGTTAATGTCAGATAGGCTTGTGCGGCCGAACTTTTCGCAGGCCATTTCAAGCTCAGAGGTCGCACAA
>SJOL01004009.1:158773-206058 GCA_004794785.1 Opisthorchis felineus | reverse complement strand
ACAAGCTGCATACCTACAAACTGAACGTATTTGTCACTCTAAGCTATTTAACTTTCCTACTTTTCAAGCCCAAAGACGCCCCAAAATAGTTGGCACGTTTTAACTGCATCGGTAATGATACCAAACCCTCGAAGAAATGCAAGGCACTAAAGATGAGAGCTAAACCACCGCGAATATCAATTTATTTCGTCCTCCGAATTCGCTATTGTGACTCCCCAACTGAATCCTTCGTTTATTATATCCCTCAGTTAAATATGCTGTTTCAGTTGGTACGGTATTTATTATATATATATATATATATATATATATATATATATGTCAGCACACAGTAGAGACCTACTAAGCTGACATGCCCACAGCAGCAGAACAGCTGAGTACAATAAACCAACAACATATTGGGAGAGCAGAGAGGGCGGTCAGGTTTCCCCAGGAAATGTTAACTCTGGGCAGGTCGATACTCTGGAGGGACATTCTAAGACTTGTATGCACACTTTAAGATACTGAAGATGTTCCGCCTGATTTCAAGGATGTGACGATAATTCCTCCGTAAAAAGGGATAGGAATTCAAAAGAAGACGAAAAACTACCATGAAATCGATCTCCTACGCAAACAGAGAGGATTGCGTCTCGTATCCTGCTCAGTCGACTTGCCAGTGGCCTTCTGAAAGAAAAAAGTTGCTGAGGAGTAATGTGGATTTCAAAACGGTTGAGCTGTAATCGACTTAATTTTTTCCACAAAACAATCCGATAGAAGTGTGGTGGAAGGAATCAACCGCTCTATGGACTGTCTGTTGACGTCACCACAGCCTCCCAGTCCGTCACCAGGGAACCACCATAGATCCTCTGACGAAAGTTTGGCTGTCCAGACAAATTCGTCAACCTTTCACACCTCGACGAAAGCCCGGATGCGGAACTATCTCCAGCGATTTTTTAATCGAAACCAGAGCGAAGCAGGGTTGTGTTATTTCCCAGGCGCTTTTCAGCCTTCGTTTACTGGACATTTGCCCAGAGATTTTTTGCCATTGCAAAGGTGGCATACCAATTCAATACTAGTTAGATGGTGATCTATTCGGTTCGAATTGTTTCCTGGCGAAAGCATTGCTTCGGCAGCATAGTGTCACTGTGTTGTTGTTTGCTAACAACTACGCCTTATTTTCGCACCCTGCAGCGGAGTTACAGCGCCTGACCATGAATTTCAGTTCAGCATTGTTCTGACTCGACCTAAATGTAAATATTCTAAAGTGTTTGTCTTTCAGCAGTCTGCATCAGGGGTTCAACTTTAGGTAACAATTGTTCCTTTGAGTGTACTGCAAGCATTTCTGCTATCTTGTCAACACACTGTCAACAGACCTGACACTTGAAAATAAAATGAATGCACGAGTTGCAAAGGCCAGCATGACACTTGGTCACCTTGAGAAAAGCGTCTGCAACAATCACCGCTTGTGGGTAGACACTAAGACTGCAGTGCATCGGGCCATTGTGCTGTCTCCATTACTGTACGGCAGCGAGATCTGGACGCCACATGGGCGGAAATTTTGGATTCTTGACCGACTTCACTTGCACCGTTAGCGCAAGACCATTCAGTTAAATTGGGATGATAGAATCATCAATACCGAAATCTTTTGGAGAGCAAACACTTTTGGAACTGAAAGTTGCCTGATGCGAAAGCAGCTCCGCTGGTTAAGTCACTTTAAACGAATGGCCTAAACTAGCATCCAAAAGCAACTTGTCTGCGGTCACCTAAACAAAGAACTTTGAAATCGGAGGTGCCAAGCATTTTGCAGTTCGGACAGTTTTTAGGAACGTTTGGAAAACTATGACTTCCGTTTTAGTTCCTGCGAGGAACTGCCACTCGACCGATCGGCATGGAGAACGGCTATCCAAACAGGCGTGGGAAGCTTTGAAAAGCGTCCTTTGCAATGCTAGGAAACAAGCGGTACTTTCGGAATTATCCGACTGCGGCCTCATCCATGTGAACTTGCGCAAAATACAAAAGCATGTGCCTCAGTTGGATGGGCCTTGTGAACCACCAGCGTACTCACCAGTCCACCGACAGAAGCAACTTTCCGGAACCCGTGTTTGTTGCGTTTTCTAACCACCATTTACCCGATTTTGGAATGAAGCAGGAATGGAATAACACCGGCTATCCACTGCCACCTTGACGGTGTCACTAGGTGACTTCCGGTAACAGTTGCATGGTACTGAACTAGCAGAAATGCGGTGTTACGCTGAGACTTAGAAGTTGACGGATAACTCCGGTACATCGATGGTAAACAGGTAATTGGTACCTTTGCCCACTGTTAATCCATCATGTTTAGGTAGTCTGGTGGATTGCGACAGGTATCTGCACGTTCACTTTGCGTATCTTATTCCTTAGGGTTAACGTCGGCGCAGCACCAATTTCCACTCCGCTCAAAACATCTGTGCTTTCCTACTATGCGCAGTTGTCCAGTGGTTTGACCAATTTTGACTGGCAAGTCCGATTCGGATGCCGGTCATTGATGTGTGTATCAGCTATACTCTATAAGGTCCAGTGCACCGACTGTTGATCTGTTTTCGTCGGGCTAGCCAGCAGACAATTCAACTTTTGATTCATGAGCTCAAGCAGCGCACCCGGGCCACTTCAAAATAGTAAGCTAGTTGAATATCATGGAGCAGCACTTAGCGATAGTGCTTCGGGTAGCAACTTGGGACCGTCAGGTCAACTTTGATACACACCTTGCAGCCAAATCTTGGTGTATGTGCAGAAGTGGTGTGCTGAATCAGTCGTTAATTATTCACAAAACACACTCGTGTGTAAAAGTCTGGTACCATTAGCGACCATCTAGCCTGGCTTGCTTCACCATTCAAAAGCGGGTCAAACGCTACAGGTAGTACGTGACATGACAACGCTACCTCAAGTCCAAGTGTCAAACGTACGCCACGCAAGTTTTGGCACATACACCACCTTCGTAACAGTCGCAGTCCATATGATATAAAATTAACCAGTTTTCGGCTAACTGCGTTGCCATTGATGTTAGTCTTTCGCTGCTCAGTAAAAACCACCCTTGATGAACGAAGTTTGTACAGTTCCATTTAACACATCCGTCATGCATTCACCAGCATTTTCATCACGGTCCATAACCCCTATTGTACATAAATCCTTAGAACTCCAACGAACTGATTTTGTTTGAACTCATTTCATTGAAGTTTCGGAATGGTTTGAGAACAAATTTGGAACACTGAGAAGAACAGCTCAGTGATGGTGCTGCTTTCCACAGACTCGAAAACGTCCGCGTACTAAACTCCCACATCGCGTCAACTCCCATTTTTTGTGTACAGCACAGAAAGTAAATTTAGGCCTCCGCTGAGGGTGACCTGTTTTTTTTTGGGGGCGGGGGTCACAAAATAACTCCTGCCTGAGTTAATGACCTAGCCGCTTGAAAGATCTCTGGGGATCTCCGGAATTCCTGTTAAAGAAGTAAAATTTGAGAGCTTTTGCGGTGGATATGAAGGTCAACGGTTACTTGATCGAAAAAAGCCGACAGCCAAAGTTCTCGTTAGGTAAGCTGTTACATTGGTGACGGAGATGCAGAATGTTCGTTAAATACTACTATAGATTTTAGGGGACAAAAGACGGCTAGAAGAGTTACGAAAAATGAGGTCTTCCTCATTTCTGATTAAAAGACGGCTCTGTGGTTTCGTACTGGGTTTTTTATCTACACCTGCCTTAGAGTGACAGCAGGACGGATTTTTGTACCAGGGTTTTTACATCTGGTGACTAAAACATCTTCAAGCTGCGAATGTCATTTACTGTGTTCAGGATCACCTCCCGGCACCGCATGGTATTGGCTGAAGGTTGTGGGCTACAGAAGGTAAGAATATCGTTTGATTTTATGTAATTAGGTTGTTGTGTTACACTCCTAGGTAGAGACGTGGCCCCGACTTATGTTGATAAATTTATAGTCAGATGACAGGCTTCAAAAGAAGACGGTGGGAATCAATATTACTGGTGAATTTCGAAAACAGCTCAGCTTTGGTAGTTGAACGGTCACTGATGCATAGTTAAATCCTTTTGGAAGCGGCTTTAATATTTAGTTCGCTAGAGGAACTCTCCTCAGTATGATGCACAGGGTGGCGGACTGAGTAAAGGTCTTGAACGTTATGAATTACTGGAATTGTGCAATGCTTGCCTCGTTGCTTTGCACAGTCCCTTACTTAGAGAAACTCCACTAAATCGCCAAAGGGAACTGCATCATCAGAAGTTTGCTTTTTTGCATCACGTGCCTGGATGCTCAGTAGGAATATTACTATTCCATATAGTATGCAGCACATTTCGACCGAGAATATCAACAGGTTTCATTTTTTACAGTTTCGTCTAGGATAATCAAAGTGCAAACCTTTGAAAAATAAACAAACTCTCCACTTCCGAATCTTTTAACTGGAGATCTTACACAGAAATCTGAAGGCTACTTTCTCTCAGTGACATGGTTGTTGAGACAAGAACACTTGGTACCGATATACGGGACCCATCGAACTTGCTTTATTGATCGTCCACACCGCCTTGAAGTCAGCTTCCACTTAATTACAGTTTCCAGCTATATATATATATATATACATATATATAATGAGTTTGACTACTTATCAGCGGACTGTGAACATCCACAATAGCGTCCCAGTACGAATGCGGGTACCCTATACGTGGCAGATGGGTGCACCGTGTAGCTCATTCATTTCTTCACTTAACAAACACTCAACAAGCGACACAACAGCACTTCGATAGATTAAAATAGGGTAACGGACAAGATTAGTTTGGTGATGTTTCAACAAATCCGTCGTCAAAAGATCGTGATCCATCATAGGTATTCATTGCGAGAATGCTTGTTTGCTAATTTGCTATGATCACGAGGATGACCCTTCAAGAGTTTCCAAAGGTTGAGTTATCCATGCGTTACAGTCATCGTAATTCCTATTTGATTTGGTAGTGGAACTGCAGGTGTAAATTCGGATTCTTACCAATATGTTCGGAGAAAACCGCGCAGCTTATTCGGTTGGGATTGCTGCATAAGCACCCCGACCAAAGTTGGCACTATCAAATTTCATGGGTGGAATCACATGCGGCCATTTTGATAAAGTTACCATGGCTGATATGGCCATGAAGATTCGCCATAGGAGTCAGCTGACGGTGATGAACAATTGATTTTCTAGGAAAATCAAACCAATTTCACAGTGTCAGTCATGAGAAGTGAAGGTCATACGCCAGTTTCTTTGAAATGATTTGGTTTGCCCATATCCTTGACCATTACTGCTAATATCTCTGTTACGTCCATGAAACGCCGTTGGTCCGGAGGGAGTTTGGGCAACCGTAAAGGTGTTCAAGAACATAGAGGCTTAATGACGAAACTTCACGATGTTGATGCACACGTGTGAATTTCTTCGCCATCGCACGTCTATTGACTTCCGGGTTTTGAGATACAGTGACAATGTCTTCGAGCAAGTGATGCCAGCAGTAGTCACCACCATCCTGAAACCAGAACGCTTTCTAATTTGGCGACATTACTTCTCCCATTACCTATCACCAGCCTGTATGAGCAAAAAAAGTAATCTAACAGAACTACTAGCTTTAACGTGAAAGCAGAATGGAAAACATTAGTTTTTAAGAAATGGACTGATAATCCTCGTTACAGTGCGCATCACAGGGGCGTTTCTGGTCGTGTTCTGATATATTCCGCCAGTTTCGGCTTCGCTTTGAGAACCTCCTGTTCGAGGGCTAATAATTTTGGATAATGTTTTCCCAGAAATTCAGGATCGTGTTTGCGTACATGGTCCATGGACGTCAAAAGGCATATATCTCCGAGGGTTACTTTGTCGCCAGCAACAAACTTGCCACCAGATTCAGAAATTGACTTGGAAATAAGCTGCGAAGAAAAAAATTAAATAAATCTGGACTTCAACGGGAGCGTAGCTGAATATCCTAAAATGTCAAATACTACATGAAATCAGGACTCACATCAAGCATTTTGGGCACCGCTTCACGCATTGACTTCTTAAGCATTTCTTCCTTTTGGTCTGCTGCAGCGAAAAAGGCGGTGTAAAACTCCTTGTCCAAATCGGCACACTGTAAAACAAGAGGGTGCTTTTAACGTATTCGGTATTCTAAGTAGAAGTTATCCACTATTCATTACAGCTTCTTTCCTGTCTGTGGCACACTAGGTAAGTGTAGTCTACAAAATCCATCACCCTTTTTGTCTGGCCTGTTCTCAAAGCGGATGAGCAGTCGGTCAGCTGCTTACGTGTGTCAAGTGCACACGACTGTTTGCGCAGAGCTCCTCGTTTGTAAATAATAGCATTCTAGAGCACTGAAATGATCTCCTTCTCCGATCTAAATGGAGGTTTGGCCCAAAAAAGGTTAAAACTCTATCTGTCAATCAGCAGTATAACGGTGCACAGAAATGGAACTACAGTAAGTACTGACAGTGTGTTGTATTGTTGAGATATTTCTTCAAGAAATAGCAGCTTCGGTGGGCATTAACTACTAAACATCCTGACCCTCTCTAGAGCAGCTGCACAAGAGGCAGTCTGAACAGCGTGTCACACCACTTTTTGTAAGAAATCTTCCATCCTCTATCTAACTTTCCAAATAAATTGTAATTACCCGCCGATTCTGAAAGGCCAACTGTTTGCAAGTATTTCACACACTTCCGTGTGATCTTTTGGGAGAACTGAACAATCGATTGGGAAGCCTCTTCTTTCTCCAGTCAGTGAAGTGTTTATCTTATGGTTTTCTGATGTTCCTTCCATAACCCTTCATGTTCAACAATCGTTAACGAAATGAGCGTCTATAGTTTCTCGGTTTCCTGTCTCATACCATTACGAGGCACAAATTTAATTTTTTTTTCTGAGTAAGGGAGAAAAATACAGTGGAGTCTTAAATGTAGTTATCCATCTCTTGTAGCAAAAGTCGGCGAAGTGGGATCAGCTTAATCCCACCACATTTCACAACCATTTGTCATGTCTTGTCCTGTTTAGAATGATTTTAGGGATTGATTGATTTCATCATATTTGAGGGAGAAGAAATGAGGGCTACATTGCCGAATAAAATACCAACCGTTCGTACATTGGCTACGTTTGGGTGCGAGCTCTATCTTGTGAAGACGATCACAAAAAATGGCGGAAAAGTCAAACCAAGAATGTGTCCATGGATGGAGGTTTCTAGTAAACGGGAAACAACACACGGAAGTATGAACTGTCAGAGTCGCTCCTCTGTTAGAGATATTTCTTAGACGTAAGTTTGTCTGTTAGAAGAGCAAACATAAGGATAGTAGAGTAGAATCATTGAATAATTTCAATACTTTATACTGAAAAACGATTATGTATTGGTCAGTTGTCAAATCTACTTACCTCTCCTACCATTCGTTCAACTTTGTAATACTCCTCTTCAGAATCACCCATCATGTTGAAGCGTTTGGCCAGCATTCTTGCAATCGCCATGCTCTCCACATAATTGGCCACTTCTTGTGTTTTGGTTTTTTTCACTTGGAGCAGTGGTACTCTGCTTCCAGGAATTTGGTTTCTACGTTCCGGCCATTCGTTCATACTGAAACGCACATCCTCGAAATGGACATCGTTTGCATGCAATATCATCCTGATTGCTTCGGCTCGGCCACGAAAGTGAAAGTAGAATAGCTGTTCGTGGTTGCGAAAAGGAGAAGAAATAAGATGTATACTGTATAAAACTGTATGGTTTTTAAGGGTCACAAAAGCGTGAATTAAAATGGCCTGGATGGACAACATGATTCTAAATAGATCCATCTTTGCTGAACCGGGGGGCTTGACGTTTAATAGGGCGCGGTAAAGCTGTCTCCCTGATAAATGGAGAAAGGTCTGCAAGCTGGTTGCCAAGCTCCGCGAACATATCAACGGTCACCTGAACAACTACCAGCACAACTTGACAGAATCAAACATTCAATGGTGAACCCTAATGGGAACGCAAATCTTCGTGCAGCTGAGATACATGAGTTCGGACCAAATTTGTCGTTAACCTTCGGTACCGTAATTACCACTTCCTCTGAGGGGCATAATCTCCAATCAGATTCAATCCACAAGCAGTCAGACGATTTGCTGAAAAATCAGTGGCTGGTAAGGAAATATTCGTACCGAGGACAAACTTCTTACCTCAAGACGCAACACTCTCTGGCGGCGAGACCACAGTTAAAAAGAAATAGCTGTCTTAAGGGGGCGATTTTATAGACTGCGGATTTCTTCGGTTGCTCTCAACTAAGAGGGAACAAGAGGCGTCAAATCCAAAGTAAAACAAATGGTATTAGTCAACTAGCTGTTACTCCCTTTCGGGGCTTGGCTGTCATGCCATTTCAAGAAAGTATGAAGCTGAGATTCTGCCAGGTTGCCCAAGCCTAGATAGGAACAGCCGAGATGCTGGGATGAGGTTCGAACAGTGGACATTTCGGTCAGTAAGTTCGCGCCTTAAACACCGGGCCACAACCAAAATGGAAGAAATTTTGGGTTCCTTTGACTGCAGGTTTATTTTCCAAGCAGAAACATTGCAATTTACATGCCTTATTTCCCTGATACATAGTCACCTGCTTTTTCGACTGGTTGATGCCATGTCCGCCAGTGATGTATATTAGTATCAGGGCCACGTCAGTGGGACCTCTTGATCGACCTCTTGATGTGGTTTGGTCAGTGGTTCGGCTCAGGATTCTCATGTGGGACCATTCGTTGTAACAAACAAACGAATGATAACCAACGATAACCCGCAGCTTGCCAGTAATCACTTTTGATATACTGTTGTGATCAAGCGCAATATTCAGTGTTTCTGAACTGAGTTTACTGGATGGAATAGAAACCTCTGGTTCATAACGAAGTAGATAACAGTGGCGGAGGGGAAATTCATTAATTGCCATGTTGTAGTTATATACCTGGTACAAGAATGCGCAATAGTACTGGATAAATCAGTTGAGTTCACCCACACCGAAGCGACATAGTTCAATAAACGATCCAAGAGGCTTTTCAATACAACCCTATTAAGTAGGTATACTTGTGTCCCAAGTACGCGGTTGGTCCTTATCAGTTGCCCCTACCATGGGTGACATTTTGATGTCCTCAGAAGGTTTCTTCTACAGGACAGTGTAATGCGTCGACCTTCGCCTTCTTAGGACAGGGCGGTAAACAGGCCGTCAATATTAAAGTGTCCCGAAGTAAACAATTCGTCAAACCGACTTGCCATTATAAATTTGACCAACGCGGCAACACCGCTGCATCGGCATCCTTCGATACTGTAGCAGCCTACTTACACATTTGTACTTTGCACTCAAAGCAAATATAATAAATGACCACAGAGTGCGATCATAGATTTATAAGTTAAATGCTCGAAATCCTGATTTTGGCGTGACCGAAACCCAGTGAAACTTGGAGTCGAGCAGCTGGTAGCATTCGAAGAACAGGGAAGAGTAATCCAAGAGATCTCTGAGGAACAACAGGCCTGAAATGTTTGTATTCTCTTACTTATATTGGGTACCACAACATACGACGAAGCCTTTGCTATCTCAAAATCTCCATATAGGGGTGAATCCGAAAAAAAAATTACAAACGTTGACACAGCATATTTATCTGTTAGACATCTGTTACCTGGGCCTGAAGATAAGTGAACTGAACAGTGAGTGGTTTATCAGTAATACATTACCGAAGCCAAACCTGTTGTCCAGCCTTCGGTAAACGTGAGTTTTTGGACATGATTGCAGAACAGAGTAGGATGGGATTCACAAACGACGAAATGTCAAAAAGTTCCGTAGTTGTAATGACGTTACGGGAAAATGCGGAAACCGGTATAGGCCACACAACCTTTAATCCGGATGTGATTTACACATGAGTTGTATCATGTTCAAACTGTCCTCTGAATCTGAATGACGGCGTCAACCGAGGCTCAGTTTTCCTTGTCGTGACAGATTACCCTCAGATAATACGAATTTATTTTGGTGTAAGAACAGTACACGGAGCCAAACAGACTAGCATTGTTCGCGCTGAAGCACCCACCTTAGTAGGCGGCGCTGAAACGATTTCCTAACGACAATCACCTTGGAGCGGATATCTCTTCTCAACTCAATGTAAATGGGTAAAAATAGACACAACTTGGCAGGTCAGCACACTCAACAAAAAGACCGAAAACGGCGATTAAATTTCATTGAACTTATCCTGGGGCAGGGTAGATACACGAGGTAGGTTTTGATAAGAATATCTAACATACTTTGAGACATTTATAAGGAACATCTTTATCGTGCAACTTTCTTCAAAATCTCAATGAAACTTGTTCTCCTAGAGGCAAGGAAACACCAGAAATGAAACCTAATATTGCACAAACCTATGTCCTAGGTTTAACTGTCAGGCAGTGCACAAACTTCCCACACTGTAGTTAATTGCAATACAAAATAATTTGTTGACCAACCGTGTAGTGTTCATCAGTCATATTGTAGCGGTCCCGAAGCGTCTACTGACCAAACTGACTGACATGCTAACATATATATATACGCGTACGAGGTCATTCACCAAATCCAGGACAGGACATAAATGGACCTGCACTCATCAACTGTGCTCTCTACCGACTAGTGGACGTCTTTCTGTTTTTGTGTGCATTGTAATTAGAGTGGCTAAGTTTGTGTGCGTGGTAGACTGACATCCACAGTGCTAGAGAACACACTTGATACAGACGTAAACAATGCAGCATTTGTCCGCATCGCTCAGTCATTGCACTGATCTGATTCTACGCATTCTTGTCTTATAATCAGCATTGCGCCAGATAACAATCGTGTTCAACAGCTTGTCCACATCGTATAAAGTCAGCCAAGTCGTCAGCAGATTTACCGGATCAAAACTGAAATTAGGACCGATGTATAATGCACTGTCGCCTGTGTGCAAGGATGAGATGGTAAAATGGTTTTGGAAAGGAAAATATACCGGAACTGTGGAGTGGTTCAGTACCATGGAAACCAGACGTGTGTTCTGTCTTGTCCAAGGTGACTATGAATGAGGGCGGTTAAAAGGCACTTCCTAAATCTAAGATGTACCAAAACCGCGAATATCGCACCATCATACTGGCTAAACAACATTCCGAGCACCTTAGGAGTGGAGAGTTCACACCTAACCTAATACAAGTTCAGTAGTGTTTTTGAATATCTAGGTGAAAACTCGCTAGGCTACAGAGAAAAGCGTTTTATGAATTCGATTGTAAAATTTTTGACCATCAGTATGATGAAATTTAAGGGCCAGAAAAGCATTACGTGTTTTGAGGACGCGTGTAGCGGGGGTTGTATTCCAGCGTTTGGAGACCTTCTACAGTTAAATAGTCCCATATATGAAATCTTGTCTGTTCGGTCACACTTCCCGTTGACACCACATTCACTTTGAATACTTACCGTTGTCACTGAAAAATCCTGGATATTAGTGAATATGAACTGTAAACTGGACTACCACTCTGTGATGCAACGAAAATTGAAATCCTTTGACCTTGCTTTTAAGGCGACGAACGCTTGGTTTGTTCTCATTCCTCCATTACGTGAAAACATGCGAAAATGTGTCCTTGGCAATTGAATTCCACGGAAACCGCACTGAGCAACACAGCTTCAGTCCGTTGGAGGCTAAGGGGAATTCCCTCACCCTACGACTACGGCCGCCGCTAACCGATTCCATGGTGCAGTAATTCACGATTCCTGTTTTGTTTCCACCTGTTCTACATTTGTATCCCCCTACGAATTTAGTCAGGGATAGCGCGAACGGTAAAGTCGTGCTTTCACTCGATGCGAAACGTATGGGAGTGAGCTCTCAGCTACCCAATGTGCCGTCAAACATTTTATCTATACGCTGAACAGTCGGCCATTTTTGGTCTTCATTGCTCACAAGCCTCCGGTCTTCGAAAACCACCTAGAACCAGGGCTGCGCTTGATACCGAGCTCCAAAAAGAAGGGGATCCTTGGTGGAGTCGCAGAGTTTTAACCAGTCACATGAGTGGCGTGTTTTGTCAAGAAAATTTACTGCGAGAATTCCGACAAATAGAATTCAGATCGTAGTTCTCCAAAAACATTCGGCGTATGTCCCGCATGGATAACATAAGGGCGGACTGTGTACAGCACCAGTTTTCCGAAAAAGACCAATCGTAGGACTATTGCCACCGTCAGTATGAGGAACAAGATCTTCTCAGTGATTGTAGGAACTTGCTTCGCCTGGTCAATCATCACTTGTGTTGTTTTCACGGGACAACTGCATCCCAAGGTGCTCATGATGAGGTCCGACCTTCTCTGTTGCAATACGGACCTCAGTATCCGTGTCAAAACCAAACCAACATGGCTGATCTTGCATGTAGAAGAATATACGTCAACGGACTTGCTCAGATTTTGGCTTATCGAAAGGCCAAGATTCAACTCCAAATGATGTATCGCAGTCGTCAGTTTCTGAAAGCGGGTTCCATTTCGCCCACTTCCATATTGATTGAGCTGGCGGTTAACCAACATTCCATGATCTGATCCATTTCTTAACAATTGTCGATAGCCACTTTGGATGACTTGAAATTGGATAAATATTAAACATCATTGCCGAGACTCTTGTCCACTCCTCAGTGGCCAACCCCACTAACAGAAGATGGCAGTTTTAGAACAGGCGATTCTCAGAGCCTTCTAATAAGTCAGAATTTTATTTCAATCCAGCTTATCATTCCCAGACAAACGCCACGTTTGAAAGATTTCTCCGCCGGCTCAAGGTGTTCATCAGTACTGCTGATGCTGTTTGCTTGTTTGATACCCTCCGTATGGTCTCCCCGACGACTTTATGGTCACTACTTGAGGGGACACTGCCCCTAACACCTGCCCCGACGATGTTCGTCTACGAAGCATCCTGTTGCAGAAGTGTGCCCTGTCTGCCCAACTGACACGACACTTGAACTTTACCGTCGTCCATGCCGCATACACTGACTGGCGAACACGCATATCGAATGAAGCACATCTCTAGTGATCAAGAACAAAATCAACCAATCAAATCAGCTCTGGAATGCGAGGGTTGGCATTTAGAATCCAACGATTGCACACTGCAAATACTAGATCAGTCAGCTCCAAGACCAGTCCCACAGATACAGTGGAGAACAACCGGAAGTATCCGTCAAAATTATTTTGTCCAAGTTCAAAACCTACGTCAAATTTCGAATTGAAAAATTGCTATGCCGACAGCTGCTTTTTACTAAAGACCAGATCAGTCCTAAATGCTCAATCAAGTACAACATTGTTTACATTGGACGTTTTAGCCAGTAAACTGTGCTAGCCACAACTGATCACGATATCGTCAGCATGTCTACACTGTTGGAAAGGGTCAGGACCATGCAGACACGCCCGGGACATAAAGGTAGGAATGAACTTGAAACGAAACAAAACGAAGTCTTGTAAAACGACGT
This sequence comes from Opisthorchis felineus, assembly GCA_004794785.1. NCBI lineage: Eukaryota > Metazoa > Platyhelminthes > Trematoda > Opisthorchiida > Opisthorchiidae > Opisthorchis > Opisthorchis felineus. The sequence goes on along the minus strand of SJOL01004009.1, from coordinate 192,630 downwards.
TTAGGTTCGTTGATGAAGACATTTGGTTGATTAGAAATGTGAACCGAGTTGTAATCATGGTGAATATCCAGCAAACGCAGCCAGCTCCGTTCGTTGCTGAAAACCCTTGGTTGTAGGTCTCGATGGATGAAGATATTTGCATGTGGTGGGAACGTTGAACGCACGATTTTGGTTTTCTTTTTCTCGGGTGCCAAACAGACCAGAGTCGAAAGATTTATGATGGTCTCCATTGTAGGACCCAATTTGCGGTAAGCAGACGAGCACATATCTGAATACCGTTGGATAAAATGTGGTCTTGGCAAGGGTATGCTCCCATACAACGTCGAAAATGCAGATGTCTACGCAGCCGATCGATGGTTATAGTTTCTTTCCTTAATAGCGACATTCCATTGGTGAAATATCGGATAGAGATAAAACGGGTTTCTGGATGTTATATGCAAACAGCTTTTTGAACAGCGAGAATAGGATATCGGGCCGACAAGCTTTGTTTGACTCCAGCTGGGGCACAATTTTCAGCACAGTGACTGTTGGATCGACTCCCGCCTATGTGTCTTACATGCACACACAAAAGCAAAGTCGGATCCATCAATCCTGTGAATAAACAACTGGGCTTCCTTCGATTAAGGCTTTTTCAAAAGACTCGAACCGATTACCACGGAGCTGCTAGAGAGTTGTCTACCTACCGCGACAGTGTTTGCTTTCAAGCATGGTGTTAACCGAAATCCTGTTCACTTGATGAACTTCAGCCGCAATTGCTTGTACGCATTGCATGTTAATTTAGAAGGATACATAATCTTTCATTTCGGAATACCAACACACTTTTCGGAATTCTAGAAGCCAGCCATGTACAGGCTCATCTACATGGCATCCCACAACAAAATTAGTGCACGAAGTTTGGCAGAATCCAAGTTACTGTTATAGAACAGAATAGCTGGCCGTGTTTATTCATAAACCATTGACCAGCATCCGGTCAACTTTAGTCAAAACGCTGGACTCTTGGGCCTATTAAAATGCAGCAGGTAGTTTGGGCAGGGCCGAATCTGGTGCTGCGCACAAGACTTCGATGTCGATTCAAACCCGAGGGAATAGGATCGGTCGGTGACAGTGCAGAGACCTGTCGCGATGTGATGACACTTTCGCATAACAGTAGGCACCGACACCACTTAGCTGTTCTTCACTGAGGTACCAACGTCATCCACCAAATCCCTCAAGTTTTAGCGTAATAAAGCACTTCTCCAAATATACCCCCACGCAAGTGTTTCCAGGACCTGTCCGTTAACGTATCATCGATGTGTTAACGGCTATCCTGGTGGTATTCCATTAACCCTGCGATTGATGATGGCGTTATTTCTTAGCATGGTGTCACCCGAAGGATTGTCATCATACATACACACATATGCGTAACGCAACAGAATGTGAATGTACATGGTATGTGGTACATCCTTGAGCTGCGCGTCAACACTTCTGCATACTAGACTGTGCGAGGGCCTGAGATGCTCTACACAGAGTGCCGTTTAGTGGTAGTCTCTCCGCTTTGACAGGAAGTGAGCAAGCTAGACGGTACTCACCGAGCATCCCTAAATGGCGGACGACATCTGTCGACCGATATGTTTACCTTTCTGTGATCGAAGGAAGTGAGACTTTGGATTCGGTTTCTCCTAACTGATTGACGGAGCACACTAGCTCGAAGAATGCGATCCGGGCCAGGTCAGATTTGGCCCTTCTGCGGTGAGTCCACTGTTTGGTGGAATGAAAAAACCAAATGAAGCTTAAGTAAAATATTCATTTCATAGTGATATTTCCACCTGATCCCCAGTGAATTGTGAATCCTCGCAATGGGAGGAACCTAAATGCTCACTTTCCTTGTGAAAACCTACTGAACAAAGCATTTATTGTGGTCACACAATCAGTCCTCTCTTACTTGACATCCACTGCTCCACTTGCGACTGAGCTACTTGATTGATCGTCCTCAAAGTCATCACGTGGTTAACATTATTACCGGTGTTGGTGGATCAGATGGTAGTTGATCTGTTCGCCGAGCTTGGCAATTGGTTTGCAAACGTTTCGTCCCCAGTCGAGGAGACATCGTCAGTGCGCAGATGAGTGGGTGCTTCCTCCGTACCTAGCCGCGTTTATATAGTTTTTCAAGAGTATCTAATATTCTGTCATGTGATTGGCTAATTGATATATACCTTTCTTGTAGTATTATTGCCCCGATTGTGATTTGCGCTGCGTTGTGGTCTGTATGCCTCGTATTCTATTGGTTGGTTGGATAGCTGTTTTGGGGTGTTTCAGGTCCGTTTTCGGTTAGTCCGTTCCCGGTTTGTGTTGCGTTGTGGTCTCCCTTCCTTGAATTTGGTTGGTTGTGATGACAGTTTCTGTTTTTGGTAGTTTCCTTACTTCAGCCTGATTGTTTGTTTGTTTTAGTTTGTCCGCCTCTGCGTTCTGTAGTTCCGCAGTTCTTTTGCTTGCAGTGATCGATAGACCGGGTCACTTTCGATGTGTTTGTTGATGGCTTTTTCGGTGAAGTGCCATGCTTCCATGAATTCACGTTCTTTCTTTGTTCTCGCTTGAGGCAATATGTGAACGGTGTTCCAGTTGAAATTGTGTCCATCTTGATCTTCGTGCGCGGAGACGAGTGAAAATTGTTCGTGCCTTTTGGTTGCAAGTTTGTGTTCATGTATTCTGGTAGAGAGCTTCCTTCCTGTTTGTCCCACGTAGTGTTTGTCACAATCTCCGCAGTGAATGTTGTACACAAGGTTGGTCCTCAACATTGCTTCCAATCGTCCTTTTCGGTTTGATAGTGTTCTCCGTAGGGTGTTTACAGGCTTGTGGGACATTGCTGTGTTGTACCTTCGTAGCAAGCTTGCGGTCATTTTCGAAATATTCCTGTTGCATGGAAGTGTGATCCGTTTGCCTTCTTGTGCTGTTGTGTTGGTCGAATTGAGTCTTCTGAGGGTCCGCCAGATGAAATTGCTCGGGTATCCATTTCTCTAAAAGTTCTGTACAAGCGTGTCTCTTATCTGACTTTTGACTCCGTAGTGTTGCAGTGCGTCTCAATACGCTTGAAAAGAGTCCGGATGGCGCTTTGCTTGTGACAGTTCGGATGATAGCTGTGGTAGCTGAGGATTCGGTCTATATGCGTTGCCTTTCTGTAGACTTCCGTCTGCAGTTGTCCGTTTGGTACTCTTGAGGTGAGGACGTCCAAGAATGCCAGTTTCCCATCGGTTTCTTCCATTGTGAATTGGATATCATCAAAAATGCTGTTTATTAGTTGACTTGTTCGTTGAAGTACACTCCGTTTGATGACGACAAAGATGTCATCTACGTAGCGGATCCATATCTTGGAATTTATGTCCGGAAGTACAATTCGTTCCAGTTTTTGCATTACAACTTCTGCAATCAATTCAGAAATCGGAGATTCCACCGGTGTTCCTCGAAGTTGTCCGTAGTAGTCGCTGTTGAACTCAAACTGTGTGGTTAGGCGTAGGCTGAGCTACTCGCAGAGATCTTCTTTTTCCAGCGATCCATTTGATTTGCCATTTCTGTTAAGTAGTTCGGTGTCAGTTATCTTGGCGGTGTTTAGGTCTAATAGTGTGAAAAGTGAGTTTACATAAAAAATAAACCATTATTTCATCCTCTTCGATGCTTGTATTCTTCAGTTTCTCCAAGAATTGCTCTGCGTTGTGGACTGAGTGTTGTGACCCACTGATGAGATATTTTAACCTTCTCCAAAGTTCTTTCGACAGGTTGTAGGCTGGCGTCCCCGGGAGCGATACGATTGGCCGTAGTGGTGTTGCCATTTTATGTACTTTCGGGAGTCCGTAGAAGCCGGCAATGGCCGGGTTATGAGCTCTCATTTTCAAGTACTCTTCTGTTGTGATCCGTTGAAGCTCTTGGAGTTTCTCCAGTTTTCTGTTGATTTTGTCCGCAAGTTTTTTGCTTTGGTCATGCTCGATGCGGCGATACTTAGTTGTGTCGTTCAGTAGAGCTTTCGCTTTATTGATATGGTCTGGCTTGTCCATGATGACTGTCAGGCTTCCCTTGTTAGTTGCTAGAATGACGATTGTCTCATCTTTCCTTAACTTGTTCATTGCTTCCTTTTCTTTGCTTGACAGGGCACTGAATGCTTTGTTGCTTGTTATGGCTGGGACTACGGTTTGGCGTAGATGTTGCTGAGCGTCCTCATCAAGTTGAAAGTACTTCATAGATGCCTCTAGACTAGCTAGGTATTCTAGGTTTGTGGCGTCGTTGGAGTTGAAATTGAGTCCCCTGATTAGAACATGCTGTTCTGCTTCTGAGAGGTTCTTGATCCAAGCGTCGTGATTGTTCTCCTTTTCTCGGTTACCAACTAACCTAGCGAATTTGTTTTCGAGGTGGGTTTTCTTGTCTTTTGGCGGCGGATCTGGCTCTTCGTTCTATTGTTGTAGTAGTTCTGGTCCCGATATCCTACGGCAGGCTGCTTTATGTTCGCTGACTGTTCTTTCGTACTTTCTAATGCGATTATGTGCATCTGTAATCACTAGCCGGACCATCCGCCTACCATTCTGTCTGGCCAACATCCAAGCTTGTGGATGATTCACTGGTGGTCGATAGGTTACGCTACGAGGAAGGATATATTTTCGCATACATTCATGGAGGAAGCGTAGCTGTTGTCACGTGGAGGCTTGACGGCATGCGGTACACTGGTAAATATGAATTCCTTGAAAAACCGGTGTTGACATACTGGTCACCTACCGTGTCCCTGTAGGTGGACGCAGTTCAATCTTATCCCTGATGCCCATGAAATGTGCGTGGGTCACACACGTAATTCCCAAGGGAACCGATTGAAAATGGAAGAAAGGTATAGTCATTTGTACAGGAGTTAACTACTTATAATGATGACAGGTAAAGAAAAGATTTACCAGTGGAATACACTCATTTGCACACCCAAATGACCGGAGGGTTTTCAGCAACCTTATAAGTAGTGTCCCGCGGGATTTATTAGTGGGTCTCAAATTTTTGTACGGTCATGTAATAAACATTTCTGACAATCACGACTGGATTGCATGACGTAGACCACCATGTTAAATGGCAGTTTGGTGATTGATCATCATGCGAACTAAGGGCGAGTCAGTTAATTTCCGAATCAGTTTATCATAAGTTGTTCTGCTAACAATGCGGCAAGAAGCAACCGAACAATCCACCAGCGCCCATAACAATCGGAACAATCGGACAAGTTTGAAAAAACGCTGATAGTAGGCACGCCCTTTGTTAAACCAAATAAATCGGTTGGGTTCAGTAAGCAAGCAGCACATCAAACCAAGTCACTGATAGTTTATCGAAAAAGTTAAAAATTTACTTCTATCTTAGATGGAAATGCACAGTGAACGCATGCGTATACGGGTAGTAAGCTGTACAGCGATGGTCGCTGTGTGTACAAAATCAGTAAGGCGAGGATGGTAACGGGTGACAAGGATTTAGTCAATCAGCGGGAAGTCATATTAAGGACACGTTGCAAAACGGAACATAATTCGCGCAGAATCCGAGATGCAATGGATAGGAAAAAGTAGGGCTATTAGAGTGACGTCCTAAACGATGCCCGACTCTGCAGCTGTGGAGCATTTCACATCCAAGCTATAATTATTTCGCTTCATATACAAACAATTGTCCCGATGCTGACTGGATGTTCCATAATTCACACAACTCAGAGTTGGAGACGGTAATTTAAAAAAAAACCTAATTCGTGGGAACCGCTTCGACCTCATGTGCTGAAAAAATGGAGGTGCAAATTTTGTGGGTGCTAAATTTTACCACATGCTTGTAGTCGGGTTTATACGAACCGAGATTTATCCTGTAAATTTACTAATTATGAAGAGCTACTAATTACGGGAATGCTGAATGTAGCATACTTGTGTGTATAGGGCTCTCTGGATGTTTACAATATCTCGGATCAGATCTTTCACCAGAAACGTCTTATGGTTAATTTAGAGTTTCCTCCAAAAATATACATGTTTGTACTTCTTCGTATAGATACTCCTGGCTAGTCCCACTGGAATACCAGAGACAGCAAACAAGATCCGTTTTGTGTCAGTTGGGAAAATTACTTTTGAGCTTCTGATAGCGTCACGCGCATGGTTCTGCATTTTGAACATCAAACGGAAGAACTGGATTCGAAAGTCAGCAGATCGGATAACGGCGGGCGGAATGGTGGCTCGGTGGTGCCTTGCTATCACCAAGTCCAGGTGACTCAGGTTCACAAAAGCTGCTCAGGCCTCCCCAATCCGGATGGACATATCATCTTTCGCGAGACCACCGGGACTGATACAGCTGCCCAGGGAAACGAATTTGTCTACTACCTCAATCGGTTCATCTGCAAGCATGAGGCTAGGGTTCGAGCCCACCCAGTCTTGCAGTAGCACTTTACACTTTGCAGGTGTGAAGCGCATGCCAAACCGTGAGGCGGAATTATTTAGATTATTTAATATTGTTTGAATTACCACGGGGTCAGATCCAAGAAGAGCTATGTCGTCTGCGTACTCGATATCTGTGAGCGGACGCCCAGGGAGCACTTCGACCCCACAGGCATTAGAGGCTGATAGTGAGTCTTCCATGATCGTATCAATGACGAAGTTGAAGAGGAAAGGTGAAAGAGGACAGCCCTGTCTGACACCACTTGATGTGGTGAACTCAGGCGAGAGCTTCCCGTAGACCTTCACACGGCCGCGGGAGTTGGCGTACAGCGCCTTAAGGAGGGTCAAGAATTTATGGGGGACACCTTTGCTCCACAGACACTGCCATAGTGCCTGACGGTCCACAGAGTCAAAGGCAGCTTTCAGATCAAGAAACACAACCATTGTTGGTTGCTGGAAGCAGTGTCGCTGTTCCAGAATTTGTCGGAGGGTGAAGATGTGATCGATGCATCCTCTTGCAGGACGGAACCCAGCTTGGTTTTCACGCATCTGTCTCTCCCTGTGTTCAGTCAACCTTCGAAGGATAAGACCAGAGAGGACTTTCGATGCCACAGCTACCAGGCTGATGCCATGATGGTTTTCACAAAGCGTTCGCGTACCCTTTTTGAAGATAGGGATAACTGTCGACATGCCCCATTCTGCAGGCACCTTCTCTTCGTTCCATATAGCACCAATAAGCTTTGTCAGATGGGTCACCAGGGATTCTCCGCCTTCTTTGAAGAGGGCTGGATAGAGACCGTCCGGTCCTGGTGCCTTCTCACGTTTTAGCACGGATATTTCGTACCTTATTTCCTCTTCCGACGGGCGATCAAGGTTTACATTCCATTCGCCTGTATGCACTATCTCTACAGGCTGTGTTGCAGGAGGCCAGCTGAACTGTTCTTCGAAGTGTTCGGCCCATCTTTCCAGTCGACGTTTTTGCGAATGAATTAATGAGCCATCTTCTTCACTATCGTTTCGCTGACCGTTGCTTTCCTCGGGCCAGTCGATCGTATCAGTTGATATAGGGCACGGCTGTTTCCCGTAGCAAAAGCCTTCTCCATCTCCCGAGCTTCCGATGTCCACCATAGCTCTCGGTATTTCCTTAGACTCTTCACTATTTGGCGTTTGAGGGATTTGCGTGCGCCGTCGCACTCGTTGCCTGCTGGTATGGATTTCCTGGCATCAATCATGGATAGCGATCTCGCCGACATCCAGTGGCCTTTTGGTCGAATCGGAGAGGTCGGACAGACGGCACTGAACGCCGCTAACATAGATCCTTTCACATTTTGCCACGCTTCATCCACATGCTCACTGCCACCACAGTATTGGTTTACTGTGGAGAGTTGTTGAGCTAGCTCAGATCGGTACTGTTGAGCTATGGTCGTTCTTCGAAGATAGTGGATTGGCATGCTTCTTGCTAATTTGCGAGGGCCTGAAGGGAAGCGAACTGTCAGGCGTGCACGCACCATGGCGTGATCGGAATCAAGTGGTGTGCCCCAGAAGGAACGGCAGTCTTGAATTGTGGCTCTCCACCGGTGGCTGATGGCCACGTGGTCCAACTGGGTCCACGGTTGATTTGCAGTTGGTGGCCGCCAGGTTACGCGATGCGAACGTTTATGTTGAAAGTTCGTACTTGCCAGAAACAGTTCATGGTCAGCACACAACTGAAGGAGTCGATCTCCGTTGTCTGTGCGGCGAGCATCGACTCCGAATCGACCGCCCAAATGTGATTCCAAGGAGCTCAGACGACCTACTTGAGCATTCATATCGCCTGCAAGGATCACAATGTCAGTGCTTTTTGCTTGACGAATGAGCCCGGATAGCTCTCGATAGAAAGTATCCTTCTCAGCATCAGAACTGCAGTCCGTTGGGGCATAAGCCGACACTACAAACAGGCACCGCTTTTTATGCCGAGAGGCATTGAGCTTGATTGAGCTGGATAACCGGACGGCGCAAGGACGACTGTTCACTGGGATCCAATCCAGCAAAGCGCGTTCAGCTCTGGGGCTGAGTGCAACTCCCACGCCATATATTCCACGAGCCATCGCTTCTGGGTCACCGGACACACGGAGGGAGAAATGTGAAAGAGCTGAGTTCATCCTTGGCGTTCTGAGATGCATAACCACGCTTGGGTCTTGTATGCGTGTTTCGGAGACACAGCATACATCAATTTTAAGGGAGTATAAGGTTTCAGCAAGCATTGCCTGTTTGCCAATTTGACATAGAGTACGGACGTTAAAAGCTCCTATATAGAAAGGATCTCGTGGATTTAGAAGGGTGTTATTTTGTTTACTGTTAATAGGCAGCGAGGAGCATAAGGCCCTTCGGTCAGATAACTGACAGTCAAGTGACCCAGTGACGTTTGCTTGTGTGGTGGGAAGGGGTTGGGGAGGGACATCGGTGGACACCGAACTGCACGGGCAAATGATACTTCCCGGTTGCCCAGGCCGAAGAAGGGGGTTTGGTTGAGGTACCCCACCTTGAGCCTCTGACTCAAGAGTCTGACCCACAGGGCAGTGGGAGAATGTAGGGTTTTATTCGGGGACCCTGCGGGGTAGCTGTGACTCAATAGTCTGACCTGCTTGGCTGCAGGGGGTTGTCCTAACCTGAGGGCGCAGGGAATAAGGCGTTACTGTCGCATTCCTGATGCGGCTGCGCATAGCAGGTGCCTTTTGAGCAGCACCAGACTCTTTGGTTTTAAAAGTATTTCGACCGTATTGAATAACGCGCCGGCGGTCACGGTCAACCTTTGGGCGACCGGAGAGTGCGGTTTTTGGGGCCGACCTTTTCTAACCCGTTCTTCCTCGGGGGAAGGCAGCATTGCTGCTTCCACAAATACGGAAATGTCGGTCGCCTGGCGGAAACACCTTACTGCCTTCACACTCCTGTTGCAGAGGACAGTACGAATTTACCCCCAGACCGCCTCGTAGCACGAGTACTCGTAGTACGGGGTCTCGCTGCTTTTGGTCTGACTGCTCCCATTTGGCCTTGCTGGCATGGTTGCACCTTGTGGAACGACGTTCCAGATAATGTAGCCCGCTGGATCATTGCAGCACTCAGGCCCGACCACTACGTCAAGGTGGCAGCTTTAGGTCGGTGTCGAACTCTTTAATAGGAGTTGAATCTTATCAAGAGGCTATCCTCGTTTTAGTCTTACATATCGAACTCTAATATTACATCGATGCTTACAGGCGACTGATCATATAGTTTAATCACCTGCTCAAATGAGATCAGGGTGAAATGTTATCACAACCAAGCCAAGTGTATTTAAGCACGCAACCTGAGGTAATCCTGTTCACCTTGTCTGGCCTCAACAGTAACGAATCCGTGTCTTAACACCTCATTATCACGGAATCATCTTTCAACAACGCATGCGTTCTAGTTGGCAGCGGACATATTGAATTCCACTGCATAGCTTACATAATTGTGCGCGGCCTCTGCTAAGATTCACTGCGATCGGTCACTGTGAATTCATCGTTGAATATCAATCAGTGAGCACAACACGCGCCTCAGCATAAAATCTTATAAAACCACTGTGTTACTTTCCTGTTAACGGGTTTCTTCGGCGCAATCACTGGAGGCTTTTTGGGGGTATATTAACCTTTTTTGTGATTATGCACGTGATTAATGGTGTACCGTGTTTAGACGTTGAGTTCCAAATAGGCATCCGTTCTCAAGTTGCTGTTTTATGCAAGTTAACCGATTTTTATGAAAACAGTAGGAAAAACCAAAAAATGTGCATCCTCATGATGATGGCTCTTCTCCGGCGCCTCCACCGCCACGGCAACTAGCCCATCAGAGAGATCTCATTTTGTCAACCACGTCGGCAAACTTCCGCAACTAGATAAAGCGACTTTTTACAGTAGATTGTATCTCGCTCCTATTTTTCAATGACCACTTAAGTTGGTATGATATGTTGAAGAATTCTTGCAGAATCTACGAACTGGGGGTTGTTGAAATGCACTGAATGTAATTCTTCCTTTTCGAGTACTCGCCCATAGACAGTAGCATATTTTACGTCTAATTTGAGATCTCGAGGACTTTGATTGAGTAGAGACTAACCCGCCGGCGAAATAACTCTCCTTTACATGAGGGAAGCGGTGAACTAATTAGTCACCGGAATGCAACCAAAGATTCTCTCACCCAGATCCATATCATGTAGTGTATGAAGGTACTCATACTCTGGATAGTTGACATACATCAAAGCCGCCTCCTTCCGTTTCTTTTACCAGCTGCTCCATCGCGGACGAATACACGTTAAATTGAATCTTATTTTGCACTCAGCTAACTGCTCCTTTGCTGTCAACTGAACTACCTAGACACGCCTTGAACAACGAGTGGACCATAAAATGAATCGTTGGTGCGCTGATATTCTAGGATTCCTCCTCCACCATAATGCAATTTTCTAAATAGATGTTTACAAGAATAACTTGGCCTGGTCTACGGATAGGGTTTATAATAACACTCAGATTTTATGCGACTGGAGCGCCTGCAGGTTTGTGGGCTACTTTGGCTGGGACGCACACAACAATGAGGGTACTTCCATTCCTTTTAAGAACCAGACAGATCATTTCGTATAAGAAATTCACATGCTTGTTGAACCAGAATTGCAACTCACTTGTTGACAAGTAACGCATATTGGTCTCCTACTGGCTGGGCGCTACACCAATTTTTAAGTCGCCCAGAAACTTATCAACATTTTTATAGTGGGCCTCAAATACCTAAATAATAGTGAACTGCATGAAATTTACAGGATCTCAACCACCACCTCGAATCACTTAACGCGCAGAGAACAAGATCAGTTGGAACGCACGCAAGTTAAAATTTTACAACATAAGTGAAACCAGAAATCGTCGAGGTAGCTCAGTGGATAAGCCGTGGTTCGAACCCAACTCCGGCATCGCGACTGCTCCTGATGAGGCTTGGGTAACTTGACCTGATCTCGGCTCTGTTGCTTCCTTCGGGTAACACGACAGCTAGGCCCCGAACCATTATTGTTATTCTACCCCAGCAATAAAAAAAAACCTAAATGCCCATTTGGTACGGTAAGATGTCCGACAGTTTGGAGTGGTACGAAATTTCAGTACAGTGTAAGCAGAGAGACCGTCAGAAGCGGTTTATCGGAATGTGGGAGCATGTAACTGTTCAATAGTAAAAGCATTATTTACATAGAGAATAAAGAGTGATAAACAGAACAATTTTGCGGGAGCATCCTTTTGAAAACTCAGCCTTTCTCTGAGAAGATTGTACACAGAAATGAGTGCTTTCCCCATTTAAGTCCACGATATCATTCCTCATTTTCTACTTACAGCACCATGCCAAGACAGTCCAGATTTATGAAAATGGATTTACGCCTATAGTAAAAGTGACCTTTTATCGCAGCAGTAGTGCACTCAACCAATGTTGTCATCATTGTCAGTAGATTTAATAAGAAGTAGGCTTAGTGTGGAGACCTTGTACCTTTCGAGCTGATGACCATAACCGTCCGCAACAATGCTTGTCACTTACTGACATTAGAGGCGTTCCACGATGTCGTCTGGCAATATCCAAGTGTTGTGGCCTGCATTCGTTCATCACTACCAGAGGGTGAGAATATGCTTTCAGGTCTACAGCTTCAGTCCTTCGTCACCCCTGGGTGGAATGCTTGGTCATGATTTTAAGTTTGCAGGTTTATCTAGATCAAAAAACTTCATGGACTTTGGAAAGAGGTGAACAAAATGAACCGCGGATGAGTATCTCATTCTGTCTCCAACTGGCAGTAGATTGGCGGGCATTTTTTGTTGTAGAACGGTAGGTTGTTTATAACAGCAGTTTTACGTCTACTTCCGCTGGAGAACTGCTCGCATGGTAATGCGAAGTTTGTCAGGCCAATTAAATTTATTTTATGTCACGGATTATTGGACTTCTGGTTTAGAAAATGCTCGACCACAAGTAATGTAAAACTCATGATGTTGGATGGTTCTTTAGTCTCTGAAGCCCCAGAACACACACTTAAACCAAACGCATCATCAGAGGCTTCCTGTGCTGAATGCTTTATGCTCAGTTATGAGCATAACTATTTTCTGTCGTGTCCAGAAAACTTCAACCGGGATCTACATTGGGTGTGATTCTGTTTGCACGCAGGCTAGAAAGGAGTATCTAGGGAGCGGAAAACATCATGAAGCAAATCAACAGCATCATCAACAATATAACAATGGTGTTCACACACTGATGCTTCTCTGCCGTAGAGATCGAAAGCAACGCCAGCAGTAACCTGTTATTGTGAACCCACTTTGCTGTACGTAGCAAGTAGAGCGACTCGGCTTATAACATCACGCGACGGCCGATGTGGCATGAAAGTGTAGTGCCTTGGTTGTAATGGTCTTGTAAGTGTCTTGGTTGTATCTGAACTGGTATACCGCCAGTGAGACGAGATCTAGGCAGGAAAACGATTAGCATCCTCGACCAAAGCCTGGCCGCAAGACAGGGATCTTTGGAGGCAAATGTCAGTGCATTACCATTTTTACACCACGTTACACCACGGTAAGGTCCATTCTATAGGCACGATGATAATGAGGTATCCCAATCCCAGGTTTTTTTGACTGAAAATCCTATGGGGGAAAACAATAACTAAAGTGTTTCAGTGAATGGTCCTTGAAGTCAGGGTAAAAACTAATTGGTATATACGTCGCAGAAGGCAAATTGCTTCAACATCAACCCAAAAAAGCTAGTATAGGTGACGCCCCAACCTGCGAACATACCGGACAGTTGGATGAGGGTAGAAGGCCATCTACCACCAGATTCCCGAAACGAAGTGGACCGACAACACTGTCAGCTTATCTGATGGGACAGTGAATATAAGGTGGGAGAAAAGCCTTCTAGAACATTCTGCGCTGTTCCCATGAGGGAAAGTCCTTTTGGGAACTAGTGGAGGCAAGTGTGCGCTTACATGTATCATACTTGGATCCGATCCAGTAATGAACACAAAACACAACCCGATAACTCAACCCACGGGTTTCCAGTGGCAAACCACATCAGACTCCTGTAGGCTAAGGCGGTACCACTCACCGGTGTCACAGCACTGATGACAGTCTACCACCCTCAAATCTAAGCACATTGTCATTCACTGTTAACAAGACACCTGACTGGTCATAAATACCAGGCATCGGTTTTGGTTTTAAATCACCTCATCATCACTACTGATTAACCTACTAGTAGGCTGGTAAGAAAGCATCGAGTGATAATGAATATCACTGGTAATGTCTTAAGATAACGTTCGTGTTCCATGAAACTTGTCAACCGCTTCGTGTCAACAAAAAAATCAATGGCTGAAGAATCCGACTTCACCACGATCAAACAGAGGGACGGATAGGCTCGTTTTGGTGCCATTTTGCTGAACAAGTTATCGGGCAGTTGCAAACAAGTCTGAATATACATTACCAGAATATATTATCCGTCGTTCTATTATGCTATTGAGGTAATTCCGATGGAAAGGTCGGTTGTGGTTTTGATCTTTATAGTTAACATACCCTTAATTTCTGTTTCCACAGATGACTAAACTGCTGTCATGAAGTCGGGTACTGTCCACTTCGATTGAAGGAAACCACACAGCAAATTAGGCATTTTGGGTTACACAATCACATCCGAACCAAGATACGAATACGTACCTTTCTGACCAACTTACTGCACATTCAAACTGCCAAGGATTTACGAATGCCAGATTGCTGAAAATGAGCCCCCATGCCTCCCGTAACTTACTGGGAACCGTCAGTTCCGGCAAAATTGCTGCAGGAAGATGACTGAGTCTACGACTTGCAAAGCCCGGAATCGACTGAACGTTCAAGAGGCCATTTAGAGACTACTGAAGATGCTCGAGTGCTCAGGCGTGACCTAGAACCGACGGCAATCAAACACTCAACATTGAACATTGGCTGAGTCTTTCAAACAATGAGGGTTTGGAGTCGGGAGATTGCAGTCAGTTTCATGACAACACATGGAAGTAAAAATGTATTGTCATGGAGAGTGTGGTGCGTTTATGAAGAATTCACTCAGATCTCAGCCGATTTTTAAAAGCAACTGCTTCGTTAGGGGACTCGCTTTATCATTCACCACTAGTAGAAGGCCCGTTTAATCCCCTTGAGTGAGTTCGTGGGCAGGACTGGTGTTCTCATCATAGCAGATCTATGGCAAGCCTGCAGCAACGCTGTTCAGGATGGATCTCAATCAATTATGAACTGTGTTCACATCAGGATTCGCTTCCAATATTCGCGGTGCAGTTTACAAATTCTTCCAGCTCCTCATGTAAATGATTGCCGAATTCCTTGTAGTATTCACCGGGTGAAAACAAATATAGCATTGAAATTTCCTGCCTAAAGCCACCATGCACGCTTCTTTGGCAACATTCCTTCTCCCATTACTTACCATCAGCTTGTATGATTGAGAAAGTCAACCAACAGAACTACTTTCTTCGACGTGAAAATTGGATAAAAAACATTAGTTTTCGATAAATGGATTGAAAGTCCTAGTTACAGTTCACTTTCGCTTCACAGGGGCGTTTCTGGTCGTGTTCTGATGTAGTCCGCCAGTTTTGGCAGGGCCTTCAGCACCTCCGCTTCGAGCGTCAACAATTTTGGATACTTCGTTTGCAAAAGCTGGGAATCCGCCTTTCGTACATGTTCCATGGATGCCAGAAGGTATATGTCTCCGAGAGTCACTTTGTCGCCAGCAACAAACTTGCCACCGGAGTCAGAGATTGATTTGCAAATAAGCTGTGGAAAATAAAATATAAATGAATCTCAGCGGGTGCAGTGCATAAACCTCGTAAATATTTCACATTTAACTTCAGGTTGCAACTCACGTCTAACAGTCTCGGCACCTCTTCGGACAGTGCTTTTTCAAGTAGTTCTTTTCTTTGGTCTGGTGGAGCAAAAAAGGCTCTGACAAACAGTTCATGCAAATCGGCAGACTGCAAGGAAAAAGAATTTAATGTCTTCGGTCATAGAAGTATCGTGGAGGGATTACTCAAAGTTTTTTTTTATTTCCTCACTACATAGCTTGCGGCCTTCCTAATTTCAGCTACCGTTCCATCTGCTCTGGTCATAAAGAGGCTAAGTGAAGAGTCAGACGTTGGAGTGGTTAAAATGTATGTTAGTGGCTGTGCGTAGCTCCCTCTCCGTTGGAAGTCCCATGAAACACCATCGGCGCGAATTCATGGCTCAAGGCAGTGTTTGAATAAAGGGTCCACCCGAAAACAAAAATTAGTTCCCTTATCGCTGTAACGGCACACAAGAACTACACAAGATTACAAATGCCAGTTGATTGGTTTTTCGGTGCATTTCACCGAGCTGTATGCTCTTCAGTGGCTACTGGTTGGCGCGCGTCCCAGTATCAGATCGTGAAATTTCTCGCCAACTCATTACAGCCAGAAATGTGACCAGCAACCAGGAGGAAAAGATGCTGCGAGCATATGCTTTTCAAGTACGGTAAATTGTGTACAGCAAGTCGTTCATTCTCTCTGTAAATTCCTAATTCAACTCCGTTTCACTGCATATCATGATCAAGCCAACTTTTTCACTACGTCCGATTCCTCAAGAGTTTTCTCGAAAACGTTTTTTGACGAAACTTAAAATCCGTTGGTAGGTCGTCCCCTTTGGGTTCCCTCTCTGGGCGGTGCAACCCTAATCCAACTGTCTTCTGAGGAATTTGGTTCGTTATATCAAAAGATCAATGGCAACAGACTCGTCTTCATGCTCTCAACTTCCGTCTTACTCCGCTAATATGCACACCGTTATTTTTTTGTGAGGGGTAAATCCGTCCAGCACGGTTGTCAGTAAGCTTATCGTGTTGTGGCAAACAGGTTATTGTGTTGAGGTGGAAAGAACGAGGCTTGTTTCCTGTGATTTTATCCCCTGGTCCATACATCCATGCTACTACCCAGAACTCACATTCATGGGTTCCATGAAATTCACACAAACATATACAAAAGGGATTACGAACATTCAGTGGAGCACAGAGTCGAATGAATGATATCACTATTGGACAAGTTTGCGAGATATAATTGATCGGTAGCCAACTCAAGTTCAGAGATGACGCAGCCTTCTTTTAACGCCAACATGCGCATGCAATGGACCGGATCCTGAATCGTAAATCGGTTCATTCGCACAGGCGACTGAAATCCGTGGAATGACCCGCAACTGTGCGTGATTAATAGACATGTACGATCCCTATGAGGGATTAGATATCAAATGAGTATCTGATATCGGTGAAATTCATTTTAGTTGGTGGCACATTGGCACGTGCAACACCTCCTCTTTTCTCAATACGTGCCCATGGAATTCATCCAGATTCTTTCTAAAACCCCATAACTTCGTGATGCATGAGCCATTGGGACCAGCCGCAAGAAGCAAGCTTTCTTAGACATCTTTTCTTCCTTTAATGACTTCCACCGGAATCTTCAAAAGCTTGCAGTGACACGAGACTCATTTGGCCTCAGCTTAAATCGTTAAAGATTGGTCCGCAAAGCTGGCGGTTCCGCCCATACAGCTGCCAGATTTATGTCAAGTTCACGGGTGAAATTGCCAGCCGTTTGCACAGTCGTTGTTGTTTCTGTATGAGAGCTAATATGTGGAGATAATTGTCAAGAAGTACGGGCACTGTAGGATGTGTTGTGGAGAAATTGAATAGGAAAAAACCACGCTACTGAAAATGAAATTAGTAACTGAACAACTCAAACACAATTAAGCAACAACCCTAATCTACATCAAACCGCTTTTCGATCAGCTTACCTGTCCAATCACTCGTTCAGCGCGGTAATATTCCTCTTCAGAATCATCCATCATACCGTAGTGTTTTGCGAGAGCTCGGGCGATCGCCAGGCTCTCTGTATAAGTTTTCGTTTCTTGCGACCCCTCTTCTCTCACTTGGAACACTGGCAATTTGCCTCCCGGAAACTCGTGTTTGCGTTCAGCCCACTCTTCCATAGTGAAACGCACATCATCAAACGGAACACCATTTGCATGGAGTATCATCCTTATTGCCTCAGCTCGACAACGAAAGTTCAAGTAAAATAGCTGTTCCAAAAGTGGTTAAAACAGAAAGAAGTTTGTAGCGTCAGTAATTAGAGTAGGATAGAGTAGCAGCACTCAGCATATTCGTTCCGAATCGAGACCCTCAGCAAATTTATTCAGTCCAACAAATTTTCCATTTCGATAAATGGGAAAACCCGAAGTTCCAAAACTAAGTGGAAAATGCTTGCAGTTCTGACCCCAGTGCATCCCAAATGGGTCAACTCGTTCCGGAAGTCGGGTGTGGCCGTTAAGTTTACTTTGGATGTAGTGAACCGGAATATACAGAATCCACTTCACTGCTTACATCCTATACAGTTTCCAGATACTGCCTACTGGGTTTTAAATCTATCACACTAAATGAGGTCAGCTGTATTCAGTCCCATTTTTCTGGTCAATACATTGCACTAACGATTCTCACATTTGCCATACTTCAAATAATTCAAGGTTGTGCGTGTTAAAGCGCCTAAATAGCCCTGGTGCTTTGACGATCACATCAAGAGTATTCGGAGGTTTTATTGACTCGACGGTGCATTAACGTTCGTCCGGTTCAGTGGGAATGGCTGAGTAATACATAAGCTTTTGAAAATAACCAATTTACGGGTTACTTTGTCGAACAAAAGCACCAGCACACAAGTAAAAATTCAATAGTGTATGTCGCGTTCACGGGTACTAATACGAACGTAAGTTTCCATCTAGCTACAGTTCGTGGAATCCATCCACATCATATGGCCTACATTCCCAGAATATCGCATTCAGAAGGTCCTGCTCTAGGTTCGGTAGCCGTTCCGACAAACTATCCCGACCATCAGGCGACTTTCTGGATGGGTCAGCTACCTGGTGGACAAAGCTTTGCAAGTAGCAAAACCTTCAGAATAGGAAAGCAAACCCCCTTGCAAACCACGATAACTAACTTCGCCAATTTCCTTAGAAGGGTAATCGTAATGAGAACATCAGGAAGTTTGTCTCGGGTTCACTCATTAAGAAGAAAGGCCACAATGCAACTGCTTTACTCTCTTGGCCAAGACTAACAAGTTCGTAGTTTTTTCGAGAGCAGCCTGTCATATATCAACATTACAACAAATACATTGACTGGAGCTTGGTGATCATAGTTGGATCAATTTAGGTGGTAACATGGCGTCATTAGTCGGGATGTATAACAGTTGTATCATAGACTGTAGGTAACTTAGCTGCAACATAGAACAGGGTGACGTACAGTACCACGGTGATTTAATTGTCTTATTTCAATATATTGTGTGTTACCCTTCTAATTCTATTGTTCCAAAATAAATCTAGCTCTGTGGCATGCAGATCACTTCATCTTTGTCATGCCTTGATCACGTCATCGCCGGTCGTGGGCTGTCGAAGAGTTTCCAGCAACCTTATGGGTAGCCTATTACGTTTATAGAATGATGAGTTGTTTACGTCTGAACTGCATACTGGGATTGATTGGCCGACTTTTACCTCGGCCCCTTAACCTTATGAAAGCATTTGTCTAAATGTCACAAATCAAGCAAATTTGACGGATTTCAATGTGGTGATGAACTGGCAAGTTATTTTCTAGTAAGCTTTTATAATGTCACCTGTACTTCACACAAAACCCTCATATAACTAAAGTTTACTTGGAGAATAACAAGGCATATTTTTGACGTAAGTTTTCCTGTTCAAAACCTGCTACTTATGTCTGAAATTTAGCAATCAAACTAGCGACAGATTCATCAGTAATTCTGAATATTTTGTCTCCATCTTTCAATAACCAAAGCTGTCTGAACTTACTTACTTAACAGGATGAAGGTAGATTCAAAAGCGACTTTGAGAGAGTGGCTTGTAGGTACCGAAATCAAGTGAAGTTCATAGCAATATTCCAGCTGTCATGACGTGGCTCAGTAAGGCTGAAGGTTGGGTAGATAGCAGAAAATCTACACAAAATGCACTTAGATTGTTTGGAGCACACCATTTCGTTCGTGCCGATTTCGAGGTGAATGAGGTTGTACCAGGGCATGTTTGCTTTGATCTTGCGTCCGTTGCTTGGCGCCAGCATAACGGAAAACAGGATAAGCGTCGGCCGCTTGTCGTGTCATGCTGACCCGTAGTTTGTGGCGCAGTCAACCCGAGTAAATGCGGTCAACCCCAACACCACCATCTTGAGTATGATTTGACTAGATAGGCCACAAATAGGTGAGCCCAAGTCGTGAAGCAAACCGGGGTGAACCGGTCCTCTGACACACATTCCTTAACACAACACCCCTAATAGGCCTGAACTACAGAGAGGGCAATTTGAATTATCTCAACGAGTTGAACAGAGCACAAGGATACTTGTGGCTTGATGAAGGCTAAGGTGTAATTGTCTGCTTTTTAGAAATCAAGTAAAAGATAATTATTTTATTGACTTACCGTGCATTGTCTGCGTTTCATGTTCTGACGTTCACTGGGCGTCTGATGAACAAACGGAACGACGCGCGACTAAATGCGTTAAATGTTTTATTCAATCCAAAATAAACGCAAACCGACGCACAATCAGCAGCCGTGGTCTCTGTTCGCTAGCGAATTCCATTGATTGCTCGCATGTGTGCATTGTGATTAGCGCAGCTTACATCCACGTGAGTGATAACTTGAAATCTGAGCTACCGAAGTAAACCATAAAATCTTGTCTCGTTAACCTGGTGTTAATAGGACACTCGACTGGATCTTTCGTTCCCACAATATTTCAACTGGATTAGTTCCGCAAAGGCCACCTAATGGTTCGTTTGGAACGATATCCAAGATTTCGAAGTATATTTCTTCCTAGAACATGGACCAATCGTTCAATTGTACGGGGTGATAAACACGGTAAGACTTGAACAAGAACGGTTCCATAGCGACTGACACTATGAGAATATAATGACGCGGTTCTCTTTAGGTGAACATTTGCGGGGTACTAAAACTCTGAACTGCCAAAGTTCATGTCGAATAAGTGACTACTGTAAATTATGCCACTCTTAGTACCATAGATGTGTTGGTTGTGTGTTCCAAAAGGAAAGGAGCGTACAGCCGTCACGGAACATTATCTATTGTTCTGCGGTTATTTAATAAAAGTCTGTCTACTGCTTTTTTCCACCGGATGTGTTTTGCTTGATCAGTTTACGCATGAATGCGATTCGAACAATTCATGGCCGAACGTGGTCTCAACCCAGCCTAATAAAGATTGAGTCCAAGAAGAGCATAGTTTTATCTGGCTTCGTCAATGTGCTGTTTCTGTTGAGACCAAATGCCGTCTGCTAGCCAACTGCTAGCAGCCTCAAGAACTCCACAAACGAACGCTTATCCGAACGAACTGAGCATGTTAGCCCAGACGACCTATTCGGTCCCACTAGATGAGACGTGTGCTTCGAGCCGTATAACCATGCAGTTGCAACCTATTTCGTACTATATAATACCATACAATACTATACTAGAGTAAAAATACTATACATGTGTACTGCAAAACCTGGGCTATCAGCATTCCCTTCAATATCATATTCCACTATACCATCCTTTGCTATATTACACTTTATTATGCTATGTTGTACTATCTTATACTATAATATAGTGTAATATAAAATAAAATTACATTATACATATAATATTGTGTATATAATATCATACAATATGATATAATATAATATGACATTATATTATATTATATATAATACATAATATATGTAATATATTATTATATTATATCATATCATATCATATCATATTATATATTATAATATACTGTATTGCAATATAATATAATATAACATGCCACACTACGCTGTTGGTCATAATATCAATGAAGTCTTTAAATAATATGACGGTGCAACGAACTTCTCACTCCACTAACCTGAGGAGCAACTGCTGAAACAAATGCTAATCTTGGTTCTAGTCAGTATGTAAGTTGTGACTTGGAGGAGAATGCAGAATGCGAGTAGGAAGAAGACGAGAACGTGTGATATGAAAACGGAGTCTTTGCAAAGACCTATGGGGGAAGTCTGTAAACTGTGACCCGACTTACAGGAACTTCACAACAAGTTGAGATACGTCAACCCAAATCTACCACAAGCTTGCTTGGTTTAAGGGAAGGTGGATGCTCGCTAAGCCCACCCTTGATAGTCTCAGCGCTGAAGAGTTTCCTGTGCCATATAAGGACTTAGTATTTGCTCTCCGTTAACGAAGTAATCTCAGTAAGCTCGGGTTGTTGCACCCTCCGGATAACCGTCCAAATCCGGTCAGTCATTTCTGATTTGACCATTTGGCCAACCATGCAGTTGAACCGATTGTATA
The DNA here is from genome assembly GCA_004794785.1 of Opisthorchis felineus. Taxonomy (NCBI): domain Eukaryota; kingdom Metazoa; phylum Platyhelminthes; class Trematoda; order Opisthorchiida; family Opisthorchiidae; genus Opisthorchis; species Opisthorchis felineus. Next base: position 170,867 of record SJOL01004009.1, on the reverse strand, counting down.
GATTCAAATTTTGTCAGCCTTTATACACTCTTATTGTTATGAAACAGTAACATAAAAAACCACACTTAAGCCGAGAGGAATAATTGGATAGCTCAGTATAAATCACTATACATTTGGCATTCATTAAATTTCATCACCTAAACCTCATAACAGAAAATCACGTACATCTTTTCTATAGTACATTTTCATATCGAGGAACCCGACCGAAAGCTGTCACCTTGTCGTGGCTCTATGGCACTGCGAACTACAGTGATTTCAGATACGTGTCTCTTCTTATCATGCTAAGAAGAAGAGGGCAGCGGGTCCTCGCATTCCGAGCAGTCGGGATGTGAAACAGCCCGGAGTTAAATTCGACTGTCCGGTGTGACAAGAGTGTTGAGACAGCGAGATATTCATCTCAGGCCACCAGTACCTTCATACTTAAGGAAGTGGCGATACTGCCATCTACCGATGAACGACCGATCAGGAAACGTCAACGCTGAAATCCAAACACTCCGATCACCTGACCGTGACCGTCGGTGTATTAGGTAAAGCGGTCGAAATACTTTAAAACCCTAGATTCCTGTGTCACTCGAAATGCATCTGCTATGCGTAACACAATTAGGAGCCAGATAGTTGTGCCTCACTCTCCTTATCTACAGACGATACCAGCCATTCACCGCCAAGCGTGTCGGACTCTCAAGTCGCTACCCACATGGCGGTTTGCCAATTCACCACCCTGCCAACTGAATGCGACAAGATTTATTGCTGGACCCATTTGTCAAACAATCCTTTACCGATTAACATTTTATTTAGTACACTTCCACCAACTGAACGAAACGTCACATCAAAATCCATAAGTTTCTGGTGAATAGTTGGACTGGTTTAAGAAAATACTGGCAGTAGGCACAGCTCATTTTAACTGACTAGCGAAGGGGATTGGTTTGGTGACAAGCATATCACGCATATCACTGTTAACTCTAGTGGAAAGGTTAGAAATGTGTGTAAAACCTGGTTATAGGTTGCGCAACGGTGGTGGATGCATATCCAGAATCCAAAAGGGAGAAGACTAGCACGGATATGCTGGTCAAATCGGTATGATAGCAATACGAAAAAATGCGCATTTCTCATCATGTTGACTCTGTTCGCCGACGCATCCACAGCCACGGCAACTAGCCCTTTGGAGAGATCCCATTCGGTGCCTATGCTGGCTCATCCTCGCAACCAGATAGAGCTACGGTTTGGAGTAGATTGGATCCCGCAATTATATTTCAATGGTGTGATATGTGAATGAATCCTCGCAGACTCTACGAAATTTGGGGTTGTTTAAAAGCATCGAACGCAGTCCTGCTTTTGGTCAGAAGAGGATTTTATGTTCGGGGGCTGGCTCATAGACAGTGTCAATTTTTATCTCTAAGTTGCGATTGTCTGGACTTCGGTTGGGTGGGGACTAACGCACCGGCGAAATGTTTTTCCTTCACATGGGGTGAGAGGTGAACTCGTTAGTCAACGGAAGACATCCAATAACACTTTCACCACCGTTGAATGTCACTGTCCAGAACGAACTTGCAAAAAACTGTAAACTCTGGAACAGAGCTATGATGTCCTTCTAAACTTGAGTGCATTCGACATGGATTCGGTGGAATGCCAGATATCACTATTCCGGCGTGCAGTTAGTGATAGTGCTCGGTGCATCATCAATGTCGTCTCGTCTAAAGGCAACAAAGGCCTCAGGACTACGGCAACGGGAATCGCCTCTCTGGGCCAGATGAATGAACTGGTTTAACGATTCTAGTTTCTCAGCTACGATCAGTTGCCAGAGGACAGTATTGATTAATATTTTCTAACGCTTTAGTTGATCACAGTTATTGTGACTGCATTGAAGAAAACCTAAGTCACGACCTTGTCTTTCCGAATGTTCGTCGTTAAGATGTCGCTAAGTCGACGCATCAATATATACCATAGTAAGGCTGCTGCTGAGAATGTTCTGCTTCCCCTCCCTTCTGTAGCTGGCACAATGGAGGTAAACACGGTCAAGATGAATAACTAAACGGCTTGCGGATTTGTGGGACTACACATCCGCAAATGAAAGAGCAATGTTCGGCGTTGAAGGAGAACATGCTGCGAATGCGGCATGTGAAATCACTTTGCGTCTAAGTGCCAATCACTTTCAAGGCGGAATCACAATAATGTGATACCTAAGGGGGGGGTGCAATTTGTTGGATGAATGTGTGCTAACCTGCTTGTTGAAGGCCAACACTGCGTCTTCAGTTGGACACAGGCCTCACAGTAAACGTTATCCCTGATCGCTGCACCCGAGGAATGTCGTCTTGGTCTGTGGACCTGAAACAACAAATGTGAAATGGCACACATTTCAAGGAGGTCGGAATAACCCACCTGAATATGGAAAACCCCACGGATAGGCAACAACTTGCCCTAGAAATTTTAATGAACAAGGATGTTCTGACGCCAGTTACTAGTTCGTTGGAGGTGTAGGAATTAGACGACATTATCTTTAGTTGTAATAATTTCGTTCGTGTCTTACCACCCGACACTATTTTTGAGAAGAACGCCTGCATTTTTCCCGAATAAACTGTACCAAACATCAGAGCCGAGACACTTGTCCGCCCCTCGATGGCCACCACCATTACCAGAAGATGGCAGCTTGAGAACAATCAATGCTCAGAGCCTTTTAATAGGTCGGGCTTTTGTGTCAACACAGACTACCATTCCAAGAAAAAAAACGTTTGAAAGATTTCACCTCAGGCTCAAAGCGTTTGTCGGTATTGTTGATGCTATTTGCTGGTTTGCTGCAGTCTCTATGGTCTGTCCAGGTATACATTCCTCAGTCAAAGTGGTCCTACAGGTCTCCAACACCCAACTACTTTATGGTCAGTCCTTGAGCGTGCTGTGCCTGTGACAACTGACCATACTATGCTTCGTTTACAAAGCATCTTGTTGCCAGATTGTGCCCTCTCTGCCAAACTAGCACATGGCACTTGGATTTTGCTCTCGTCTATCCTGTGTATACTGAGTGTCGAACCAGCACATCGAATGAAGCACATCTGTAGTGATCAATCATGAGCCAAAAACAAAGGCTCAGGGTATCACTCCGAATCCAGAAGCGCTCCCATAGACACGGTGGCAAACGAACGGAAGTATCCGTCAAAATTATGTTGTCTAACTTCAACGTGCACATCACATTTCTAGTGAAAATCACACTACGTCAACAGCTTTTTTGTACTAAACATCCGATCAAATCTAAATGCACAATCGTCTACGACATGGTTTACATTGGAAGTTTTAGCCAATAAACTGTGCTAGCCACAAGTGAGCAGGATATCGTCAGTATGTTCACACCATGCTGGCACACCCTGCACTTAGAGATAGGATTGTCTTGTAAAACGGCGTTTAGATTTGGTAGCAACGAAGACACTTGGTCGATGAGAAATGTGAACCTAGTTGCACTAGTCCAATAATCTTGATGAATTTCCAACAAACGATGCCAGCTAAGTTCGTTGGCGAGAACCTCTAGTTACAGGTCTCGATGGACGAAGATATTTGCGTACGGTAGGAACGTTGAACGCACGATTTTGGTTTTCTTTTTCTCGGCGGCAAAACAGACCAGATTCAAAGGATTTGTGATGGTCTCCATTGTAGGACCCAATTTGTGGTAAGCAGACGAGCACATATCTGAATACCGTTGGATAAAATTTGGTTTTGGAAAGGGTATGCCTTCATACAACGTCGATAATGCAGATGTGTACGCCGCCGATCGATAGTTATATACTCTTTCCTTCACAGCGACATTCCCGTAACTTTCTACTGGTGAAATATCTGATAGATATAAAACGGGTTTCTGGAAGCTATATGCAAACAGCTTTTGGAACAGCGGGAATAGGATATCGGGCCGACAAGCTTCGTTTGATTCCAGCTGGAGCAAAATTTTCAGCACCGTATTTGTTGAATCCACTCCCACATATGTGTCTTACATGCACACACAAAAGCGACGTCGGATCCATCAATACTGTGAATAAACAACTGGGCTTCCTTAGATTAAGGCTTTTTCAAAAGACTCGAACCGATTACCACGGAGCTGCTAGAGAGTTGTCTACCTACCGCGACAGCGTTTGCTTTCAAGCACTGTGTTGACCGAAATCCTGTTCATTTGATGGGCTTCAGCCATTACGAAGCCTTCCGCAACTGCTTGTACCCACTGCATGTTAATTTAGAAGGATACATAAGCTTTCGTTTTAGAATATCAACACACTTTTAAGAATACCAGAAGCCAGCCATGTACAGGCTCACCTGTGTGGCATCCGACAACAAAATTAGTTCAGGAAGTTTGGCAGAATCCAGGTTACCATTATAGAACGGGAATAGCTGGCCGTGTCTATGTATATATGAATGACTGGCATCTGAATATGAGATGCAAGCAGACTATTGTCAGAACACTGGTATTTCTGATATACCTAAGCTCTGTCGCAGGTTGTGGACAGAAAGAATACAACCTCCGAAACATCTGATTGGGTTCTGCGAGTTTTTTACTGTTCCAGGTACATTAACTGCCATCCTCATATCTGTAAACGGTACCTGCGTTTGTAAGCACATCGTCATTCATATAAGCAATCTACCATTGTGAAAAAATTCTCACTAATTTTTTTAATATGCTATCCTTTAAGCTTCACCAACCAATCACAAATCAATCGCCAACCCACGTAGATAACAGTGAAGGTGTTAGGCTGTTTGATAATTTCAGCATTTCGTAGCGCTCAGTCGTTTATTTATTTGTTTACTTATACGCCTCCTAAGCTGACGGACCCGTTTGAGGGCAATTTCATTGGCCAGTTGGTCAACCAGGCAGTAGATAGGCGGAATTTCGGTTAGTTACTTGGTTAGCTAACTAGATGTTAGTTGGCTAGCTAATTCGTTTGGTAGTTTGTGAGTTAGGCTCATGGGTGGTTAGATCACAGGATGAAATTTGTTGAAATCTGAAATATGTTATACCTTTTAGTTGAGTTCCAAACCCGGAACAAGCATGGTATGACGCAGGAACCAGACACAACATGAGACACGATGTTTGCATCATTCGGTTGTCCTACTGTGACAGTCTGAATAACTTTTACTAATGCAGTTGCTCAACTCGAGTTACACTAGGCTGATGAACTTTCAGTTTGTGCTTGCTCTCTAGTTTTCCAAGACAGACTGCTTCAATGTAGTGGCTCGTTCAGGAGAACGCAAGTAAAATGTTGAACCACCCGGACCAACCACGCAGAGATTGATCATCATAGACCTCCTATCACATTGTCGCTTGCTCTAATCCAACTTTTCTCATTTTGGCTTCCGTTTAAATTAGTGATTGCGTTAAATGTGATAGTTTGAAAACTGATTCTGCTTGGTACATTGATTGAGGACACGTGTCTTTGTCCTGGCTTCCGCAAGTTTCAAGCTGTGCTTCAGTTACCTCTGAAGTTTCCTTAGCACGCATAGGTCATTGGATTGTCTCCAGTGGTTGAATATACCCGTCAAAGCCAAGAAAACGACGAAGTTGGCGAGAACAACCTGTTCACATGGTCGCTTCTCTTGGCCAATAAATCAGAAATTTATACGGTACCAGAAATTACGTGAAAAAGGTTATGTGAAAATTTAGTTGAAGGAAAATAAGAATAAGCGGAAGGCGGTTGAAAGATAGGTACATGGGTCAATGGGTCATGGAATCAAGTGGGTGACTTTAATGTCAGACAAGTTTGTGGGACGGAGCTTTTCACATGCTAGCTCAGGTTCAGAGTTCGCACAAGTTTCTTCTGGACTCAAAGTTATGGGTCCAGCAATCGGATTCCAATCACCTATACGATCGATAGTAGTCTGGTTTGTACCGACCATGGTCGGTTCAGAGGTACCTGGTATATGGTATCAAAAGTACGCTCTCTGTCGGTGACGTGGCTGGCTCTGGCCAAGTGGGATGTAATTGCACTTGAGCCCGGTTTCTTTCAACTACCCCTCAGAGACACCAGATTGTGTTCACGCATCCTGTCCGACAAAAGCCTTGTCGTAGGACCAACGTATGATTCTCAGCACCAGCATACAAATGAGTACACAAAAAGGCTGATGGCAGACCGTGGCGATTAGTGCTTCAATTGGAACCTGATATTGGGGCTGGAATATCATCATCATCATCAAAGACATCAACATCAGTGTTGACACTGATGCCCCAGTGCCGTACAACCATAAGGTTCGTCTAATTACATTTAAAGCCCTAGAGTGAAAAGAAGAGAAAAAGAGTGGGTGAGGGAGGGTACCTAGTACTGGCCTATGTCAAGCGTTCTGAGGTGCCTACACCTCCAAGCGCTCAATCAGACAGTCTGGAAAGAAACTGACAGCACGAACGCCACTGACATCGATTAGCCGCCATTTCTTGCAACGTCTCCAGCCATGCACAGGCGGGGTCACGGGGGCCCCATCCTGGAAGGCGTACAACACCAACAACACCCAAACTCTTCGTGATCTCTTTCACGCCCTTCTGCCAAGTCATACGTTGTCCACCCCGCGGTTTGCGCCATCCTGAAGGAGGCACGGAGAACAACACTCGTCTCGGTAGACGGTGTTTCGGCATGCGTAGCACATGACCGAGCCATCGTAGTCGGTGGTGCTGGATGTTTTCCCCGATTGAAGTACCTGCAGCACAACCAAATACCCGTTTTCTAATCACCTCGTTACTAACACGCTGACGCCATCCAAAACCAGCCACGCTTCTAAGGCATCGGTGGTCGAAAACCTGAAGACGCCTCACATCATCTGTCCGCAGAGGCCATGTCTCGCACCCATACAACAACACAGCCCTTACTGTAGCCTGATACACACGACCCTTAAGATCTAGTGAGATGCCTTTTTGACGCCACAAGTGACGCAAATTAGCAAACGTGATTCGAGCCTTTGAGATTCTTGCACTGACTTCATCAGACACACTTCCGTCAGAGCTAATACAACTACCGAGGTATGTAAAATTTTCCACAACCTCCAGTGATTCTCCTTGAATTGTAAGGGGTATGTTCGGAGACTGCACGTTCTGAAGCATGACTTTGCACTTTGAAGGTGCAAGGCGCACGCCAAAAGATGGTATGATGGTGGTCAGTCTATTCAACAGGGCCTGTGCTTCGTTTTGGTCTTCAAAGATGAGGGCAATGTCATCTGCGTACTCCAGATTGACAAGGCTCTCGCCAGCAACAATTTGAACACCGGGGTTTTGAAGACCATCCAGCGTTCGCCTCATTATTTCATCAATGATGAAGTTGAATAGGAATGGACAGAGTGGGGCTGGAATAGAAGCTGAGGCATAGATAAGCAGCCATGTATGTTGCATTAAAAGAAGAATTTCTAAGCCTTTTGGTAACTAGCCAAGCAACCGAATCACCATTGAATGGGAGCCTGATGTAGGCAGACATCTTTCCAAATGAACACTTTTTAGGTTTTAGCTTTACAGATTGCATAGTCGTGAGTACAAACCGTTTTGAATATCCGTTCCGCAGGAGTGCGCATTCCAAGAACTTTAGTTGTGAACAGTTGGAGGAGCATATCGTCATTGCCTCGCAGCCAGGCCTCTAATTAGATTGCATTTCTGTCGCATCGAAACACAACTATCGAAGTGCTATAATGGCCTTTCCAGTTCGCTTTTTGAGGACTGTGTGCTCTGTTGTCCCATTGGTCTTTTTTAATCCTAATATCGAGAAAACTTAACCGTCCGTTCTGTTCTGGCTTGATAGTAACCTTGATGTTGGTATGGATTGAATTGAAACTACTTAGCACAGCTGTTGTGCTGATAGTTTCGTCGGTAGTTACGAAGATACCCACGTAGCGACAATACAATGTGGACTGTTCAATAAGTGCGTTTAATTTTTGAGTCTTGAGTTTGATCATGAAAAAATCTGGCAGGACAGGACCTAAAGGAGACCCCAGCACAACGCCGTCCATCTGCGGATAAATTTGATTATTAAAAGTCAGTCGAAAATTTTGGGTACGGATTAGCCCCAGTTCCTTACGACCCGAGATTGGAATGCCGATATCTTTACCTTTGAACTTACTCAAGTCACAAACGTAGTCCATGGTCTCACTGAGTGGTACGTTAGTAAACAATGACTCCGAAATCAGGAAGAACATAGAGCATTTGTCAACATCCAGATCTCTAACCTGATGGACAAGATCAAAAACGTCTCACACTTGGTCCACAATTGTCTCCTGACCGCTTCTAACAGATTGACAAGCCATTTAACCAGTGCACGAAATATAGAGTTAGATATATCGAGGATGGGCCTGAGTGGTAGGCCGGGTTTGTGCACATTTAGGGATTGTTGTACCGGTAGGGCGAATATGCTGGAAAGTATTGGTGTAAATACTTCCGGATTGTTTACGACGTCGCAATATTTTTGACATCGCTTTTTCAATCACCTGCGTCTTGTACTCTGCAGATCTCATTTTCTTATATTTTCAAATGGTAATAATCACACGAAGACGATGATCAGGTCAGTTTTAAACTTCACATTGGTTCTGTAGATTATGGTGAACCGAAATCCTCGAGCCCATTTCTTTTATGAAAGCTCGTAATTTTAGTATACTGTATGTATCAGATACATAAACTACTTACCAAGCAAATCCACACAGATTGATCAACATGATGCAGATGAAAGACGGTACCGGGGGGTTTTCAACGTCCTGGACATAATTAATTTTACTAACCTGGTGAAGGGCACCAGTCAAGTATGACAGCCCGTACTTCATGAAGCTTGAAGCCAGGCACAATATGTACCTCGATCGATCATCCCAACTCAAGTCATACCACTCAGCAAAAATTTTCCAGACGAGATGTTGACACGACAACATTTACCCATCTGCGTTAAGGGGCGTCAAAACCAGATCAGCAGATCTCCAAACAACTATACGATCTGAGTTTGGGAAGCTCCGTCTCCGGTTGGGTCACTGTAGTTGGAGTGTCATAATCAACAATCTTTCATATTGAGAATCGCCTAATTAGTCTGGTGTTGGATTGCCAATCGTTGGTCCTTGTTTATTAGAGCATACATGGCCATCAACTTACCTGTCTGTTATGCACACTGCTGAGTTGTTGAAGTGCCTGATATGACAATATGCTGCTGAATGCCCAACCTGCCAACCACCCAACACTGTGTCAAGCTCCAACCGGATGCATGCTGATTGTATGCATAAGAGTGAAAGGCTGACGTGGTCTGCATCGTACAATCAACAACAGCGCGGCGACCTACCAAAGACGTTATCTGCTGACACCTCGTGTGGGACGGCCTAGCCAGGCGTTAACCAAGGTGAATATATTCACACAACAAACCGTTCTTACGATGGGGACTTGATTTGGTCGACCGCCACACGGTCTATGGCAGATAACGAGCTAGTAAACTTACCCCTCATCTGTCCAATTTAGCGACAGTTCGAACATTTCGCAGAGCATGGAAAAAGCCGGATTTTGCGCTCGAAAATGTACGTGTCCGGAATTTCTCCTTTTCTTAATCTGTCTAGCTGCGATTTGACTATAACTGTTGTACTGCAGTTGGATGGCAGGAGTAGAGGCCACAATAACCTGGGCTAAGACGTTAAGTCGAAACCCATGGTAGACATTGTTGTCTATTCTAAGGCCTTAATAGAAATTACACACTGTTTGGCATGAAACGGTGGTAAATGCTCAGCAGTTCCGGGCCAAACTCCGCCCGGTTATTGTTAAACAGACTGAGCTCCATGTGGTGCTTAATACGGATATGTGCATTTACATTTGTCAAATTAGAGGGGACTCGAAAAGCAAAGTATCGACAACTTTTACTCATTTCGTGAACGAAACAAGTCCAAAAAGTAAGCACCATGAAATCAAATCAGCACAGCCATGCGACAGCTCTTCCTCAAAATCAACGAACCTGTCAGGTGTAATGTGGGCTAACATTCATAGAAGGGTGATACCACCTTGAAATGGAAAATCAAATTAGCAGTTCAGAATGGCCAAGTCATTTTGACCTGCCATGGAAGCCAGCGGGTATTATTCTAACTACTTGACACACACCGAATTTTCGCAAAGGAAGCTTGATATAACTTGGTTGAGATTCTTTTGTGTCTTTGCTCATTCCGGACATCGGGGATATATTTTCTATCTCGAGACGTCACCCTGATTAGCTGCCTCTTTCGGGTGTGGTAAGTACAAGCTTTGTGAAGCAAGCTAAGGCAGTAAGTTCAGTTAACGCTCATAAAACCAGAAAATCGATCCCAGAGTGCATTTCAGACAAAGGTTTCCATGGGTGATCACTAATGACGTGAATTATCGCTCCCATATAAGTGACAGGACGCCTATACCTGCATCGACGTGCATAAAAGTATGACACATGTTAGCGAAATACACTCATTTGCAAACAAATTTGGTTTTGCCAGAGACTCATCTGGAACCCAGCTGAATCTCTCGTTTTTGATGTTACCAGGCAACTGAATATGCTGCACCATGCTGCCTCATGTTTCACTTGCTACGATATTCGAGATATCGTGATACATGTATATTCGTAATGCACTATTTCATAAGGTTGCTGAAAATCATTCGGTCACAAACATTCGGACGTCACGAACGAGAGGTTCAGCTGGGTTCCAGGTGAGTCTCTCGCAAAACCAAATTTGTTTGCAAATGAGTGTACTTCGCTAATTTCGTGCAATTTGGTTTCAAGTAGAACGTAAGGTTGACGGAAACTCAGGGACTGCGCCTACCTGATGAGCCCCAAGAAGGGCGAAACCGGTCGTAGGCTGTCGAGGAATTTTCAGCAACCTTATGAGTAGTGCATTACGAATATACATGTATCGCGATACCTTGAACATCGTAGCAACTGAAACATGAGGCAGCCTGATGCAACACATTCATTTGCCTGGAAACATTACAAACGAGAGATTCAGCTGGGTTTCAGGTGAGTCATACAGTTGCAAAGGCTAAGAGAGCAGTATTTAACGTAATTTAATGAGCATGGTGTACATGAAAAGGGAACCAAGTGAGAGGCGGTATTAGCTACCTGTCAAGGAACATCTAATTCAACTCACCACTAGGATGACCTGAGTTTGTCAGTGCAGGCATTGCTGTCGTTGTGTTCAGCACAGGGTGTATGTGTGGGAAGAGGCGAGTTGGACCATCGCAAGTACAATATGCGAACAAAACGTTTTTGCCGACAAAGGATCGGGTCAGGATGGACTCCAGTTTCTCTGTTATTAGAGCTCATCAGCAGTGCATATCCTTGACCGGGCCGGGGCTTGGTGTGGACTCACCAGAAGGATTGCGCCAGGACAGGAGGATGATTGTTCAAACGAGAGTCATGTGAGTGTACATTCTACAAATTCCGCATGTTTCGAGTGTCTGCGACACTACCTGACTGGGAACTCTTGAATGGAGGGTCAGTCGATCGACACAACCAAGGTATGCTACTGGGTCGTCATTTGGAGTTATCGGGTTTCCCGCTCACATCACTCGAGCGCGAACATTTTCACCTGTTCAGACGTAAAAATTCGAATGCTCCCAGCGTGCGCTGGTGGAGTAGTGGCAACACTCTAGCCTCGCATTTTAGATATGCGGAGTTCAAACTCCGGCACGGTCAAGTATGTGTGCGCACTGCTGCTGAGCTCTAATAAGAGCTAAAATCGTGTACAATGCTTCCCCCCTTTGGCGTGGACGGTCTTCCTCAGCAAGTTAGTCTACGACCTCGTTTCACGTAATCAGGTGCATGACTCACCCACACAATGAGCTGTAGTGTACGAGGATACTCAAAGTCTGGAAAGTTGGTTTGATTCACACCGCCTCTTCCAGTTTCTTTTACGAACTACCCCATCACCAACGGGTGCATGCTTCATCGAACCTAACCATACACTCAACATATAGCTAACCTCCATTTGCTGTCAAATGTACTGCTAGACAAGCCTAGACAAGACCCCCGAACCGAACAGTCGGTATGCTGATCTTCAAAAGCTGAAAAATTGTGCTTCAGTGCGAATTAATTTTTCAAACAGATGATTGAAAGAATACCATGACCTAGTCTATGAAAAGCACTCAAATTTTATTAGACTGGCGCGCCTGCAAATTTGG
>SJOL01004009.1:106031-152149 GCA_004794785.1 Opisthorchis felineus | reverse complement strand
TTTGCAACCCGATTGTTGATAACCAAGGCACCTTACTATTCTATTGATGGAGAGTAAGCAAATTAGCTACCTTTTTATAGTGGACTTCAAGTATTGAGATTTGGCTGCAGCAGTCATCGAGATAGCTCAGTGGTCAGGAAAGCCCCTTGGTTTGAACACAACCCTGGCATCTGCGCTGCTCCTTTGCACGCTTGAGTGACCTGGCAGTATTGAAGCCCTTCTGCCTCCGTCGGATGGCGTGGCAGTTAGGTATTGAAAAGACGCTACAGCTGAACAGTTATTTTTTACTTCACTCCAGCAGTCGAAGAAAACCTAAGTGACCAATTGGTATGGTAACATACCTGACCAGTTGAAGAGGTCGGCATTTTAGGACCGTACATTTACACAGACCCTCAAAAACCTTCTGGCGGGATGCGGGAAGATGTTACTGTTTAACTTTTCAGAGTACTATTTGTGCAGGGAATAGAGATGGACGAATAAGTGCAAATCCATCCAACACAGCTTTTTATTGTGGGACTGTCAGCAAAGTTGCGTGATTTCCCCATTTCAATCATCGATATCATCAGTCTTTTCCTGTATACAACACTCTGTCGACAACAGTCAGCGCTATAAGATTCATCTACGTCTCGACTAGAGGTGGTCCTTATTTGGAGGGGCAGAAAAACACAGCCAGATGACAGCTCTATTCCGTCAAGAGCTCATTTGGAGATGCACGAATTTCTTCATCCATTCTATCCACAAAAGTGGAGAGACAGTGATGTCCAGTAAGGAAAGCGAATGAGCGTAAAAGGTTTATAACTAGTGTTCTAGTAGTATATGCCGTTTTTATGGCGAAATAAACGCACAGTATGTCCGTTAAATCTAGAAAATAACTCACGTTTTACTCCCCACAAAAGACCATTCTGTGATTTCCTAGAAATCGCGAATTTTTCGACGTGGTTTTTGTAAAAAGCAGACTGTAGATAAAGTAAGTAGTAGGGTTTGTACTCAAATCTTATACGGAAGACACAATGGATGATTTTGTATTCGCATTTTTGATCTGACGGCCAAAACTTTCTGAAGGTGCACTCGTAGCTCGGTAGTATTAAGGGCATTTCCTCGCGATTTCCAAGCCGTGTGGTCAGTGACTTTGGAAGGAAGCGGACAGAATGAAGTGCTGACGAATTTCAGAATCTGTCTCCGACTGACAGCAGGTTGGCGGCATCTTTTGTTACAGAACAGGAGTTGATATGTGGTGACAATCCTCTTGAAGCAGTTTTATGTTTGTTTGTTTTGGATAGCTGCTCACAGTTACATGCGATGTGAGCCAAGCTAATTGAATGCATTGTATGTCACGGATTATTGGACTTCAGGTTGAAAAAGTGTCTGACTAGAAGTAATCTGAACCTCAGTTTCCAACTCATGATGCTGGATGGTTTTTTAGTCTCTGAAGCCCTAGAACACACACTTAAACCAAACGCACCATCAGAGACTTTCTGCGCTGGAACTTTTCTGTCGTGTGCAGGAACTTTCAGCCCGCATCTACATTGGGTCTGATTCTGTTTACACTCAGGCTAGAAACGAGCATCTAAGGAGCGGAAAACATCATGAAGCAAATCAACAGCATCATCGACAGTATAACACCGGTGTTCACACACTGATGCATCTCTGCCGTAGAGATCGAAAGGTGGCGCCACCAGTAATCTGTTATCGTTAACCCACCTTAGTGTACGCAGCAAGTAGAGCGACCCGACTGATGGCACCAAGTGACGGTCGATGTGACATTGTTAGTTTCTGGAGAAATAACTGTCGGTATGTTGGGATACTGCCAGGAAGCCCAGAGCTAGACCGCAAGGCAGTGGGGTGTGCCACAGAATTGCAGTGCACTGACATTTAGAAGAGCAGGTCAACACACATGTTCCAACCCTCTTCCTGGAGGGCCGGGAGACCGTGTTGGTCAGACCTGTAACCGTTGACCACCCTGGTATGAGGGATTCTGGGAGTGCCGCACGGACATGTCGCAGTTCGGATCAATGGGTTATGGAGGCAAACAAACCGTTACATCACAATAGGTTCCAATCTCTATGGAATTAAGATCATTCAGTGAAAGGCCGTCGAACTTTGAGTGAAAAATAAGTGATACATGCATGCCAGAAGGCATTTTGACTCAAGCTATGAAACTCCAATATGTGCGCATACCGGACAGGTCGTCACAGTTGTATTATGGCAGAAGGCCATCTACCACCGGATTCCTGAAACGAAGTGGACCGAGAACACCATCAACTTATCTGATGAGACACCAGATATACGATGTAAGTCGAAACTTTCTAGAACATTTTATGCTGGCCGCATGATGGGAATTCGTTTTGGAAACTAGCGAGGGCGAGTGTGCGTTTACATACATCATCGGTCTGAGATGTCCCGGCCAGGCTTAGTAGTTTGGGAGTAGTTTAGAGGTGCACTGACCAGGGACTTCGCTTATTTCTTGCTTGGATCCCATCAAGTAATGAGCACAAAAAACAACCCGGCAACTCAAGCCATGGGTTTTCAGCTTCAAACCACGTTAGACTCTCATAAGCATAGGGGGTGCTACTCACCGGTGCCATAGCAGTGATGGCTTCTACCACCCTTAACTGTACGCAGACTATCAACCAATGTTAACACGACACCTGGCTGATTGATCACAAACACCAGGCATCAGTTTCCGCTTTAAAGCAATTTTTAACACTATTTTACCACTAGTTTACCTACTAGGGGGCTTGTGAGAACATATCGATTTATCATGAATATCCGCAGTAATGACCTAAGATGACGGTCGTGTTCCAAGCAACTTGTTCACTTCCTCGTGTTAACAAAAAACAATGGCTGAAGAATCTGTACTTCACCACCATCAAACAGAGGGGCGGACAAGCTCGATTTGATGCAGTTTTGCTGAACAAGTCATCGGACAGTCGCAAACAAGCCTGAAACTACATTACCAAAATACATTTTCTGCTGCCCTATTAAGCTAATGAAGTGGTTCTGAAGGAAATTTCAGTTGTGGTTTTGATCTTTATAGATATCGCACCTCTAATTTCAGTTTTCATAGATGACTAAACTACTGTTATGAAGGCGGGTACTGTCCACTTCGACTGGAGAAAACTACACAGCAAATTAGGCATTCTGGGTTACATAATCACCCCCGACCTAAGTTTCTACTGCGGGGCCTTCTGATCGACGTATTGTATGTTCAACCTGCCAAGGTTTTAGGAAGTCCAGATGTCTGAAAATAAGCCCGGAACTTCTGAGAATCACTAGAACCGCGAACTGCGACAAAATCGCTGCAGGAAGACGACCTGGTCTATGGGTGGAAAAGCCAGCAGTGGAGTAAACGTTCAAGAAGCTACTTAGGGACTATTGAAGATGATCGAGAGCTCAAACGTGATCTAGAAGCGTTACCAATCAAGCACTCAGCATCGACCAGACACATTTGAATCAATGCCAAAAGTGCGCTTCAAATACCGCGACACTTCCGGTCATTTTACACTCGCTCGTTCCCAATAAGGCTTTTGCGTTCAGGTTGGCTGAATCTTTCCGACAATGAGGGTTTGGAATCGGGAGATTGCAGTCAGTCACAACACAATTTATGCAAGTTACAGTAGATATATATTCAAAGAGGGTGTGGTATAGTTATGGAGAATCCAAGCAGATCTCATGTGATTTTGAAAAACGACTGTTTTGCTCGGGGAATCGCGTTTCCACTCACCAGCAGCCGAGGGCTTTCTGATCCCCTTGAAAGATCTGGTGTGACCAGTTCTTGGGCAGGACTGATGTTCTCGGTATTTATAGCAGTTTTGCGTCACGCCGGTAGCAACACTCTTCAAGGTAGAACCTAATAAATTATAAACTGTGGTCACGCCATTACGTGCTTCCGGTCTTTGAGGCCCGATCTACAACGCCTTCCAACCCGCAAAGTGTCTGTTAGTCAAATTCCGTGTGGTATTCTCCCTCGATGGAAGCAACTGTACTATCGAAAATTTCCACCTTAAAGAAAGCACGTTGGCTTTATCGGCAACATTCTTTCGCCCGGTGTTTATCTCCACCTTGTGTGATCAAGAAAGCCATCTAACCGAACTAATTTATTTAACATGGAACTGGAGCAAAAAACTTAGTATAAGAAACATGGAATGCTAATCGTCGTTACAGTCTGCTTCACAGCACTGTTTCTGGTCGTGTTTTGACATAATCCGCAAGTTTCGGTAGAATCTTGAACACCTCCGCTTCGAGGGTCAATAATGTTGGATATTTCGTTTTCAAAAGCTGAGGGTCCGCTCTCCGTACATTTTCCATGGATGCCATAAGGCATATGTCTCCAAGACTTACTTTGTTACCAGCGACGAACTTGCCACCAGATTCAGAGAGTGATTTGCAAATAAGCTGTAAAAAATAAAATGTACCTGAATTTTAGTGGGTTCAGTAAACAAATCTCGTAAAAATTTCAAATGTTACTTCAGGTTGCAACTCACGTTTAGTAGTCTCGTCACCTCTCCGCACATTGCTTTTTCAAGTAGTTCTTTCTTTTGGCCTTCTGGAGCGAAAAAGACGTTGACAAACTCCTTATCCAAATCGGCACACTGTAAACGAATGAATGTAGTTTTACTGTCTCCGGTTGTGTAAGAACTGTGGCGGGATTAATCAAAGTTTTTCGATTTCATCACTACATAGCTTGCGGTCCTTCCTAATTTCAGCTACCATTCCATCTGCTCTGGTCATAAAGAGGCTAAGTGAATGGTCAGCCGGTGGCTTGGTTAAAATGTAGGTTAGTGGCTGTGCGTAGCTCCCTCTCTGTTGAAAGCCCCATGCAACACCATCGGCGCGAATTCATGGCTCAAGGCAGTGTTTGAATAAAGGGTCCACCCGAAAACAAAAAATAGTTTCCTTATCGCTGTAACGGCACACAAGAACTACACAAGATTACAAATGCCAGTTGATCAGTTTTTCGGTGCATTTCACCAAGCTGTATGCTCTTCAGTGGTTACTGGTTGGCACGCGTCCCAGTATCAGATCGTGGAATTACTCACCGACACATTACAGCCAGAAATGTGATCAATAACCTGGAGGAAAACGTGCTGCTAGCATGCGCTACTCAAGTACAGTAAGCCTTGCACAGCAAGTGGTTCATCCTCTCTGTAAATTCCTAAAGCAGCTCTGTCTACCATCATGTTCTGATCATGCAAACTTTTCCGCTACGCCCTACGCCACAAGAATTTTCTCGAAGAAGCACTTTGACGAAACCGAAACCCCACTGGCAGATAGTTTCTTATGGGTTCCCTCTCTGGTGCAGCTTGTATCCATTTGGCTTCTGATAAATTGCTTTTGTACAGTTCGTTATATCTAAAATTCGATGATACCAGACGCGTCTAAAGCCTCTCAGTTTTCATTTTACTCCGCAAATATTCACACCTTTATTTTTCGGAAAGGGCAAAACGTCCCAGCCTGGCAGTGGGTAAGTTCACCAGGCTGTGACAAGCAAGTTATTGAGTTGATTTGAAGAGAATAAAGCATGCTTCCTGCAATCGCTTTCCTTGGCCTATCCATCACAAATTTAAAAAAATTCGTGCAAGCGTAACACAAGATTCACAAGTATGTATAAAAGAAGGGATTGCATACAGTCCCCTGGGTCATCAGTCAAGTGAATGATATCAATATTGGACAAGCCAACTCAGGTTCAGAGATGACACAAACTTCTTGTGACCCAAAGTTGCGGGTCGTGCACTCCGATTTCAAATACGTCTGCGATCACTCGGATTTTAAGAAGCACAAATCATAATGGGTTCAGATGTACCCAGCACATGATTTTAAAAGCGTGCTCTTTGTCTGTAACATGAGTGGTTACTGTCAGATGTGGCGAGACTGCCCTTGCACCAGAATTCTTCTGAGCACCACTCAGAGACACCGAATTGTGTTCAACAAGCCCTTCTCACTAGAAGCAACGTTTGACGCTCCACGAGACAAAACGAATGAGTACAGTTGTTAACGATACGGTATGATTACTTCAACTGGATCCTGATGTCGCGGCTGAATTTCAAAATCAAGCACAGACTACCGGTTAGTTCAGAAGCCGCGACATCTGTTAGAATTTTCATTCAGGCGTGCGTTTTCACGTTCTACTTCGTACACTGGACATTATTGAGGAAGAAATTTCCAACACACCCGTTTCATAGGAATATATGTTCTAAAATCCTTGATACTGTCTAGTAATAATTGGGGAAACAGATCCCTATTGCGTCCATAGGCAAAAGTCATGCTAATATTCGCTTTTGCTGCAATTAGATAAAGCTGTGGAAAGATATTCTTGCCTGTATACGTTTGGTTTGTCCAGAGGAAGACCCCCTTGGCGGGTCTTTGTATGAGCAGACACACAATTCAACAACTGAGTGCGCTCAATGTGCACTAAATTTCCGAATGTGCGGTTGACTCATAGTTGCTGCCTTCGCGCACGGCAGCGTTAATATCAGTATAACCAACCTGGTAATAATTTTCATTTCATTTCACAACGACATCACATCCAACTCGAGGGAGCTCAGCTGCTAGGGCGCGAAACTACCGGCCAGAAAATCTGTGGTTCGAACCGAACCCCGGTTTCTTGACTTCTCCCGTCTAAGTTTGGGTATCCTGGCCGCATCTCAACCCTCGCATCTCCCTCGGGGTTAGCCGTAGCGTACACAAATAGGGTACATCAAGTTCACTGCCGAACCAGAAGACAAGAGTCAACTAATTCTCATTGATACTAACCCTCAGACGAAAGTCAACCGGAAACTACATGATATGCAGTAGGCAACTTTGAATGGGTTAGTGTGCACCTTTCTCTGGCTTTTTCCTTGCAGTAACTTGCGGAAACCACTAATATCATAGACAAAGCTTATAATGACCAACTCTTTTACTGGGTACATCTGGAACGACGTATGCCTGGTACGATTCAGAATACTGTCGATCGCAGATGTCATTGGAATCCAGTTATACAACACGCCAATCTACGTCATGGAATAAAACTGAGAGATTTATAGATTGCCAAGATCTCACTGCTCTTGGATGGAGACTTCTAACGAACAGCGAGACCATGCTACTTAAAGTTCAAATAGTAACCGAAAGTCATCGAACAATCTTTGCTTTATTCACTAACAACAAGTTCACATTAAACTGCTATCCGATCAGCTTACCTCTCCAATCATTCTTTCAATTTTGTAATATTCCTCTTCAGAATGCCCCATCATATTGTAGTGTCTTGCGAGCACTCGGGCGATCGCCATGCTCTCCGTATAAGTTTTCTTCTCTTGTGATCCCTCTTCTTTCACTTGGAGAAGCGGTAATTTACCACCCGGAAACTCATGTTTGCGTTCAGACCATTGGTCCTTATCGAAACGCACATCCTCAAAAGAAACATCATTGGCATGCAGTACCATCCTAATCGCCTCAGCTCGACCACGGATGTTGAAATAAAATAGCTGTTCACAGTCGGTAAGAAGGAAAGAAATGTGTAGCATCATTAAAAAGAAACGGATTGAGCAGCATCATTTAGTATATTGGTTCCGAAAACGGCCACAAACTTCGGAAAAATTACTAAGGAAGTTCTACAATTTCGCCTTAAGACACCCCCACAAGATTACCGTTTTCCGGGTATATCAAGCAATCTCTCTTTGTATGTACTGTGCCAGATTATAAAAATCAGAGTTTAGCTCCACTGTTCACCTTCCGTACGCATTCCTGATAAGACTCACTGGGTTTTACAGCATGAATTTCAACAACAAAAGCTGTCCCGTGGCTTATGTGCAATAGAACAAATCATGCGATTCATCACACAAAATGGGATCGGCAATAGTCAGTCCAGTTTTCCTGGTCAATACATCGCACTACAATTGCTCACAAGTATTGTAGGTTGAAGCACTTCAAGATAGGCGTGCACCTAAATAGTCCAGGTCCTTAGACGATCACGTCATGAGAGTTGGGATTTTTTTGCCACTCGACAGTGGAGTAAAGTTCACCGGTTCGGTGGAAAAGCTGTCACAAAATATGGCTGAGCGTTACTTAAGCCGTAATGATCAGTAATGTAGGATTTACGGTGTCGCTGAAAAGTAATGGAGGAACAAAGCTTATCACTTGCCGTTACCCAAATCTATTTTCATGGATCATGCGCGTGCCAGCTTGTGCACCCTGGATACTCACTGGTGGATGTGGAATTGATTGTTTTGAACCCGAATTCCAACCAACCCTAATTTTTACATTACGGTTAATTGCGGGCAATTCATACGTACTTGCTCTCACTTGTAATCTAGTAACTCCATTTTGAGGCCAGTTATCAAGTAGGCTTTTCAATGTTTCTGCACATTCAAGATCCAGAAGCTTCCGACAATTCAGGCCAAGTTTAACTAGTTTCAAACATTAGGTCTGCATCTCGTCGGCCCATATGTTAACAGGGTGAAAGCTACACTTCCCATGTCAAGACTAGGTTATCAAGGAATTTGCTTTATTTGAGATAGCGTCCTTCAGGTGAAGATAACTTGTAAAGCAACAAATCATTTGCTATATGGAACTTAGCATTTGGACAGTCCCTCGAATTAAGACTCCCTCCCAATCAGCAGAAGTTTAGTAGAACAAGTCCGACAGTCGGTCCCTACTAATGGAGGACCACTGTTGTTTTTTGGATTCATTCATACTAACGGCATGATTTGAAGTGTTCGTCTGGTATAAATCTGAATGAGCCCATATCCACATGTTAAGTGTTCCACATTGGTTACTACGGAGGCCCATAGAGTCCCCATAACGGCACACATCATCACGTGATTCGGACGGCAAGAGGCAAGCATAGAGAACTCATAAAATTAAATATTCAATAGTGCATGTTATGCGTACCTGACGGGTTTCAATAGCTAGCTAGAGTTCATAGAATACAACCACATCACATGACATACAGTCTCGGAACATCGGATTCACTAAGTCCTGCTCTAGTCTTGGTGGCCGTTCCGATAAACTATCCCAACCATTGGGTGACTTTCTGGATGGGACAGTTACCTGGTGGACAAAGCGTTGCAAGTAGCAAAACCTTCAGAATAGGAAAGCAAACCCCCTTGCAAACCAAGATCACTAACTTCGCCAATTTCCTTAGAAGGGTAATCGTAATGAGAACACCAGGAAGTTTGTCTCGGATTCACTCACTAAGAAGAAAGGCCACAATGCAACTGCTTTACTCCCTTGGCCAAGACTAACAAGTTCGTAGTTTTTTCGAGAGCAGCCTGTCATATATCAACATTACAACAAATACATTGACTGGAGCTTGGTGATCATAGTTGGATCAATTTAGGTGGTCACATGGAGTCATTATTCAGAACGCATAACAGTTGTATCATAGATTGCGGGTAACTTAGCTGCAACATAGAACGAGGTGACGTACGGTACCTCGGTGATTTCATTGTCTTATTTTGATATATTGTGTGGTACACATCTAATTCTGTTGTTTCGAAGTAAGTCTAGCTCTGTGGCATGCAGGTCACTTCATCATCGCCACGCATTAATCAGGTCATCGCAATATCTATCAGTAAAGGATATGCGTTAGTATTCAATATCCAGGGTACTTAGCTCAGATGAAGCGAGCTCCTTCTTTAGGGGTTCTAAGACTTGCTTGGGAGAACCTGATAAGGCAAGAGTTTTCCAATCTCATGACGAACCAGATCCACCGACAAAGTAGTTTGCCTCTTCCTAAATATATTTCTGTGGCGAACCGCGGCAGAAAGATTGTATAACGTAATTCATGCAACCGATATTCCATACGCATTTTGACCAACGTCAAGATTACACTTTAGTTTTCTTTCAACTTTACTGTGCACCTTGCTCTAATGATGGAGTAATAGAACGATGAGTTTCAGAAGGGCTTGGTAAACAATCGGTAAAAACTACCGATTGTTTACTAAGCCCTCCTGAAACGATGACTTCTCAATCGGTTCCAAACTTTTTTCCAATAGAATGATGAGTTCTTTATGTGTAGACCGCATACTGGGATTGGCTGACCTTTACTTTGACCCCTTGACCTTGTCACAAATCAAGCAAGTTTGTCGGATTTCAACGTGGTGATGAACTGGCAAGTTATTTTCTAGTAAGCTTTTATACCGTCACTTGTACTTCACACAAAACCCCCATATAATTATAGTTTACTTGGAGAAGAACAAGGCATATTTTTGACATAAGTTTTCGTTCTCAAAACCTACTACATATGTCTGAACTTTAGCAAACCAACTAGCGACAGATTCACCAGTAATTCTGAATATTTTGTCTCCATCTTTCAATAACCAAAGCTGTCTGAACTTAATTAACAGGATGAAGGTAGATTCAAAAGCGACTTTGAGAGAGTGGCTTGTAGGTACCGAAATCAAGTGAAGTTCATAGCAATATTCCAGCTGTCATGACGTGGCTCAGTAAGGCTGAAGGTTGGGTAGATAGCAGAAAATCTACACAAAGTGCACTTCGATTGTTTGGAGCACACCATTTCGTTCGTGCCGATTTCGAGGTGAATGAGGTTGTACCAGGGCATGTTTGCTTTGATCTTGCGTCCGTTGCTTGGCGCCAGCATAACGGAAAACAGGATAAGCGTCGGCCGCTTGTCGTGTCATGCTGACCCGTAGTTTGTGGCGCAGTCAACCCGAGTAAATGCGGTCAACCCCAACACCACCATCTTGAGTATGATTTGACTAGATAGGCCACAAATGGGTGAGCCCAAGTGTGGAAGCAAACCGGGATGAACCGGTCCTCTGACACACCATCGCCTTAACACCCATTTTAGGCCTGAACTACAAAGAGGGCAATTTGAATTATCTCAACGAGTTGAAGAGAGCACAAGGATACTTGTGGCCTAATGAAGGCTACGGTGCATTTGTCTACTTTTTGAAAATCAAGCAAATGATAATTATTTTATTGACTTACCGTGCATTGTCTGCGTTTCATGTTCTGACGTTCAGTGGGCGTCTGATGAACAAACGGAACGACGCGCGATTAAATACCCCAAATATTGTATTCAGTCCAAAACTCCACATACACCGATGCACAATCAGCAGCCGTGGTCTTTGTTCGGTAGCAGGTTTCATTCATTCCTCATACGTGTGCATTGTGATTTGCACAGCCTACACTTCACGCTTGACTGTCACGGGAAATAAGCAACTTTTTAGGCTACAAGTGTGTGCATTTAGTGTTCACGTAACGCACTAATTTTGAGTGAACAACTCGAAATTGGGTAAAAGATATTCACGTCATTTTACAGTAAGTTACGCAGAGTTCATCACATGAAATCGAAGGACCAAAGTCAAACATCTCATAATCAGGGGTATGTTCTATTTTGTCCATTTGTCATTTCCGATTCAAGGCTTCATGAAATTGTTCTTGTAAATATCAGGTTTGTCCAGCACTGCAGACAAAACCTTGACAAACGCAAGCATTTAAGTTCATGTAAATTTCCGGTGATTCGTCGGGTATCATAAGTAAAGAAGTACATATACTTTAATTGGATTTTGATTATGTTTTTTTAAACAGGGCCTGTTTAAATGTGTTTATATAATACATGAAAGACAGGAGCGAGTAAAAATACTAACACATCTATCTATCTATCTGGTAATTTGTTAGAATATTGGTAGCTCGGGTGCATTAGTTGGTAATTGATCAGGTGGCTGTTGATCTGCTCGCCGAGCTTGGCAATTGATTTGCAAACGTTTCGTCACCATCCGGGGAGACATCTTCAGTGCCCGCAGATCAACAGCCACCTGATCAATTACCATCTATCTATCTATCTATCTATCTATCTATCTATCTATCTATCTATCTATCTATCTATCTATCTATCTATCTATCTATCTATCTATCTATCTATCTATCTATCTATCTATCTATCTATCTATCTATCTATCTATCTATCTATCTATCTATCTATCTATCTATTTATCTATCTATCTATCTATCTATCTATCTATCTATCTATCTATCTATTTATCTAGCTATCTATCTACAGGTATACACGTCCATCATTTCATACTTTATAGAGGCATACCTTATTGCGTGATTTGAGCCTTCTGATTATTCCGTTTCTAGCACACGCGCTTTCAGTGACTGTGTACGTGCACGTGTCGCCATTGTAAGTGAAAGTGAAATGCTGGGATGTGGCTGGATGTCACAATTACTTTTTCTTTCCCTACTTTCAGTTTTGATCCTTGCAATGCTTGACTGCGTTGGAAACAAACAATTGCAACGGAACATGTAATGTGGAGTAAAAGCCAGCATTCACGGAGCACCTCTGATTCTTTTTCTGGCTTTGACGGTGACAGAACTGTACTGAAAAATGTCATCGTTACGGTATCGCGCTCCATCGGAGAATGTGTCCTGATCAACATCAAGCGTGTTTAATTCAGCCGCCTAACAGTGAAGTGCTGGTAAGTTAGTTAATTTGTTAGAGTAAGCTAACTAACGTGTAATTGAAGAGGATGTTGGTGGCTCAGGTAACGTAGATAGTCGTTGGTTTGCTTGCTGGGTGGGCGTTGAGCATTGGTGCGTGTTAATATACCTGCTGGTAGCCGGGGCTAATCTTCGATTACAATTTGTTGTTCGATCGGGCAGTTCTATTGGTTGGTCGGTTATCTTGTATCCTGAATGGTCGGTGACCATGTGCTCTTTGATCTTGGCCTCCCCCCTCCCGTTTATTGGTCGGTGCTCGACTGCCACTGTCCTCGACCTTTCTGGGTCCCACTATGTAACCTTTGTTGATGTGACTTCAAAGAGTTTCCAATTTCTTGGTTTATTCATCTATTCTGGTTCAAATGTTGGTTCTTTGCACGTAGCGGTTCATAGATTGGATCTAGTTCAACGTTTCAGTTGAACGAATCCGTCATAGAATACCATGCTTCCGAAAAATTTGCCTTTGTACCTCATGTCACCTCATGATCATCTTGGTCTTCATCCATGGAGATAAAGAAGAGAGGGTCATGTTTTCTGTCGGTCGGATTGTGTTCTTTGAATTGTGTGCACAATCAGTCTGTCTAACGTGCAACCTGTTACATTTGCTACAGTTGCTGTACTGTATAACATTATTCTCTCTGGTCTTATCAATGCTTTTCTTTAGTCTTGAGATCAGTTTGCGTAAAGTAGCATTTGACCGTGGACTAGGGTGATTAGTTTTTGACCTAAAAATCTGGCTGTGGGTTCAGGTATATTCTTGATATGGAGTAGAACCAGCCGTCTGGCCACTGGTTCACACTGTTCCTGCCTTTGGGGTATCTTCTTCCTGATTCTATTGACAAAATCCCTCGAGTAGCCATTGTTGTGAAATGCTTTGAATATATTATATTTCGCATTCCATAAGACGTTCATGGTGCTTTAATATGTCTCCGCCCCCTTGATACGGGTTCGAATGAATCAGTTCTTGTGGCTAATTGGGTGATTGCTGTTTTGGGTCAGTATTTAATCCGTACATACACAGATTGGGAGAAACCCATCCACCTTCGTGTTCAACAAAATGTCCAAGAACGGCAGTAAGTTAATTAGGCAAATGGTTAAGTGGCTGTGCGGGCAGTTTGTCAGGTGGTTAGGTAGTTAGTTGGTCAGTTAGTTAGTTAGTTAGTTAGTTAGTTAGTTAGTTAGTTAGTTAGTTAGTTAGTTAGTTAGTTAGTTAGTTAGTTAGTTAGTTAGTTAGTTAGTTGGCGCGCTTATACGCAAGACACAGTTTTGCTACTATCGTCTAAATTTGGAATTTTATTCAATGTACAGTTTGAGTGTGATTGATGTTCCTTGTTCTTCTGTTTGGAATTCGATACAATTGATTTGGCGCAAGTGTTTCACACGTATTACGTAACCACCGCCTTGGTAGAAAAACAGTGGAATCGCATCATCAACAACCCAAATGAAGTCGTGTTGATGAATTCCTAATGGGTTGCGTTACTCTGAAACAAAAAAATAGACAACCATAGCTTACAGTGCCTCTCCTATCGCGAATACAAACAGCGAGGGTAAAGGAAACCTTTAACGGGCATGCTAAAGATCACTGAAAGAACACGATTTTCAATAAGCATCTCGGCTGGAAACATCCCTAACTCATTACAAAGTGAGTGTGTGTCGTGTATACCACTACCGCTCAGCAGAGGCTTCGTAATTAAAATGTGCCGGCTTCATACTACTAACACTTTGCCAGTCAGTTAGCCCAGTAAAGTGTTTGTGATTCATGAAATCTGAGTACAGTTTGAACAATTGGAATGTTTTTTTTAATGTCCGTCTTTAGATATGCAGCAGGAAGCAATGAGTAGCTCTCAATTCGCCACCTTCTGTGTACGAAAATGCGTTGGTCTACATAAGGCACCGTTTCGTTTCCGGGGAAAATTCGTTGTCCATAGTTTGGAGTTACTTGTTCAACTTTACCCCCTCGGACACTGAAAAAATAAATGCCGGTTTCAGTAAGTTTAACGAATCATCGTCGATGACGGTCGTTGCATTCGTCATGCATTCGCTTTGCCGCCCTGACCAGAAGGCAGATAATTGGTTATGCTCAGACTCCACGGCTTCTCAGCGGTCAAGACAAGCAAAGGTAATATCAGAAACCCCGTTTGCTTGAGAAGAAGACAGTTTGCGAGCCAACGACTGTGAGAGGATGACAAGGGGCGAGGTTTTCGTGGATGTGTGAAATTCAAAATGGTCTCGATACCTAGTCCTGACTGCACTTCAGGTAATGGCTTTAGACAGTTTGAATCAATTGTATGATATGTGGTGTGTAGGATGATTCCAAGTGGAAACTAGTTTTGAGCCGAGCCCACTCGACCCAAAGGGTTGCACGGAGATCCTGTGTACAACACTGTCACAAGGTCTTAGGCTCAGCCTGACGTACATGTGCTTCTATTTGCTGCCGTACACTTCTGTAGTAGTATTCTGAGACTTGAAGCCGTCTCCAACCTACGAGACATCCTTAGAAAATTTAAAATGCAAGAGTACACCGAATAGGCTCTACTTTGGTCTGAGGACACCATTCCCGAGAAATATGGCAAAAGCTTTACTGATTTACAATGACACAAAAGGTCGATCTACCACCAGTTTGTTTACAGGAGAACCATGAGGCCAAATGCTACGTCCAAGTGCACCAAAACGTTCAATAACTTTGATCTCCAGCTGTATTTGATGATGGAAAACACCTGCTCGCTGTCTACCCGCAGTTAGGCTTTTAATAGAATGCAAATGTCTATTGACCTGCAGCTTAAACCACTTCGTATTTTTTGTGCTAGTTTCGCCCGTAAGTTAAAAGTACACTATCTTGTGAATTAAACTCTTTGAAACCCCGACAACTTTATTCCTACACCAGTAAACGAAATGATTTTGATGCATTATCTGTACATCACTTAATCATACATTCGTTTTAGGAAGGGTGTTGTATTCGGAATCCTTAGATGCTGAAATTTCACACACGATCAGGTTAGACAAAGACGTATTCTACTAGCACATAGAGCCAGTGATTTGGACGTTAGCCCCAGAAGCAACGGTGTCCCGCAGATGATCCCCATAAGAAAAGGCTTTCTGATGATGCACCAATGGCCTGAGTTACTCAAGTTCTGCTAAAACCAAGAATTCACACGGAAAATCAGATTTACAACCTGTACCCACAGGTGGCCGGGTCGGGGGTAGCTACGCTAAGAAGGTTGAAGTATCTGCCGACATGACAAATGTCAATAAAGCTGAACACACTCGGGTGACTGGGGTTTACGGCCTTCGGTAAAAATCCAAGCGCATGGCCTCTCGGGTGTAAGTTCCTATACGATGATCAGGAGAAGGTTTGTGCCTACTCACGAGTAGTTTGATAATTTGTTGAATTAGCGAGCAGCTGGTTGGAAAAACAGAACACCCTAGAACCACTGCATCCCATGTTTTCTGTTTGGTGGTCAGTCTTAAGGTGGAAATGAGTAATGTCGCCTGTTTTGAAATAAATTTCTACTCCGGGACAAGAACTGTCTTCTGTTCGTGCACAGTGTACTGAGGGTCATCGCCCCTATATGAAAATCATTCACTGATCAGAATATATAATGGGACAGAATGAAAAAAGTGTTGCACAACAGCTATTCGATGAACCGTACTTATCGGCCTTGCATGTGTGGAAACACTAAGCTTTCCTGTGGCGGAGGATGATGACACCAGCGTAGCCCAAGCAACTCCGCAAGCAGATAGTCAAATGCGCCGTCTAGATAGAATAAATAAGCCTGGTGAGAGGCAAAACACAACCGAAATTTCGCATCCCATTATTAATTCAGTCAGTCTCGACAGACCACCATCTAAAAGTGAAGTGGGGTTTGCCATATAAAACCGATTGCTAATTAGTGAATATACTAACCACACCGCTTCAAAGCAAAGAAAGCCCTCTTATAGAGATGTCATTATTACGTAGGGTGAATTAAGGCAGTTAAGAACCAGTATGTATCACTGATGTTTTACTGTCCCTAATGACGATGATGACGTAGGATGAAGTATGCCTGATTTTTTTGGAGAACCTCAATTTTTAACAGCAACCCTGGCGAATTTAGAAATGCGGATACCATGTGTGCAAGTGATTCATAGGCTAAAAATCAGTACCAGTTCTTCATGATATGTTGATCTAGCCACTGAAGAAGAAAGACAAAATTAAATATTCAGAAACAGCTCGTTACTCACAAAGTATCCACTTCTAGTATCATTTACTCCTGTAAAGCATACTGGGCGGGGAGAATGCGCTGAGAATATGGAAAGAGAAAAATGCGGGTGAAAGCGATGGGAACAGAATTCAAAATGGGAAAAAGAGACGGAAGTACTATGAACACTATGGATTTTGAGTGTCCATTATATGGTGACTAACGGAAATAATGAGAGGATGGTTTGCATCATAAATTGTTGTTTCCCCATCCACACACAAACACACTTGAAGATAAATTTAGCCACATGAACCCAGTGGACGTCAAACGCAACCTCAAACCACACCACGTGGTGGTGGGCGAAAAACGTTGAATATGTCCCCATTTTTGTCCTGATACTGGTCGTTCAATAGTACGATGTCCCCGTCATCCCATCTCTCTTCCCATCCTTCGGTTTATTCCCCCAACCAACGCGAATGAGTTTACTGCCCACGGCAGCCCAGCAGATTGGTTAAACGGCCTTCTCTTCGTCCGATAAATCGATACAGAATCTAACAATCCACTGGGTCTGTAACACACTCCCGAACTGCCGGGAGAAAGTAGTCGTGCAAGTTACCAACAATTTGAGTTGTTCTTGTGATGCGGTGACAGCTCAGTAGACTTAGATTAGAAATGCTAGGCCATGGAGATTATTTTTACGGATTATGCGTCTTCCTACTGACTTTTGGTTGTCTGTTTGACAACAGTTCAGCTTATCTCGACCGGCAGGATTTGTCCAAGAGATTTGGGGCGGCCTTGTTGGAACCAGCTTTGCCATGGTTGTTGGAAAATCGCAACGAACATTTGAAAGCAGATACAGATTATTCAGATACGCCGTGGACTTCCGAGTTCGCCTATGATTCCGTGGAAGATCCATTATATACAGGTAACTTGACTCACTCCTTCTTTCCGCAATCTTCTGTTAGTTCCACTCTCCATTACCCTCACTAGGGCCTGTTTCCCAAACTGACCCAAACTGACAGTTGAGTAGACATTTGAGTAGATAGAATTCAAAAGTACTCATTAATATCTACCTTGAACATAGTTCTTTGAATACGATTTCATACCAACGTTCAAATACCCGGTACTATGTATTGATATTGTACAGGGAAGACCTTCAGGGAAATTTACCCACATCGTCCGTCTCTCTACGATCAACCGTTTTGTTCACTTTAGTCTATTCCCGTGACTCTCCTTTTAGAACGAGATTACAATCTTTATATAGGAACAGCAGTGGCAAATTTGCCCAGCTGCACTATCCTTCTTCTAAAATTTTACAACAATTGTGCATTTAATACCTTGATAGATTTTTGTTCCATGATACTCATTCGGCGTCTTGTGATTCCAAAATCAATCTACCGGCATACTGGGTGAGATCTGCAAGATAAATATGCAACTGTGGCGACTGAACCTTCTCACTTCAGCCTGTTGGTTGACTTTGTCAAATTTGATTCCTTTCAGACATGCTTTATGTTGGGGCATTTGGCAAATTCGAATGGTTTTTCAAAAAAAAAACGGCTTTGGTGATTCGCAAAGGCGATTGCTTTCAACCATTTAATTGCTGCCGGATGTAGCCGTCCTAGACAATACTCAGGGACATATTGGTGGTATATATGAGGAAGGTGAATAGTTCTAGCGTGGAACTTATTCTGCATTTTACTTCGTAGACATCGTATCCCATGATTTTCCACAGCATGTGAATGTGGTATGTGCGGCCATCAGTCTCCCATTTGCATACACCATGGTAGTCAACCGTATAACTAGTTTAACTGGACCATTATGGATTGTTGACTCGGTATACTGCGGACCTTAAAAATGTTTCATTCTGTCTGGCACCTCAGTGAACAGTAGCTCAGCTGTGGCCTTACCCTTCCTACAACGGGGGTCACGGAACCGGTTTGATGTTGAGACCAATTGCTAGCGAACTGTGCGTTTGGTTTACAAGTTACTGGTTTTTAAAGACGTACTTTGTTTTCTGAATGACAGAGCACTCTGTGTGTGGCAGTGGGTTGCAGTTGAAGTTGCTTCATCGGATTTTTTTTTCGATAATTCGTTTGGTTCTGAAGATTTAAGCCATTCGTTCCGTTCAAATGATGGATTTTTGTATCCTGCTCACTGACCTAAAAAACTAGACTTATTTCCAAAATACTACATTTTGGAATCCTAACGCAGTGTGGGTTTGTGATGCATGCGATATTACATGGTAACTATCGGGAACGAAATAAACTTGAGTCCTCGTTTATTGTCTGATAATGGCTTCTACCTAAAGCTTATTTGGTCACTGTCGCATCTCGACCTGTTCCAAAATTCTACGATGATAGACAGTCTACCAATGCATCTTGATCAAGTCAAGCCAAATCTAAGTCAGTGATATAGGGCAATACTAGTGTGATGCTCTCCCTATGGGAGAAACAAGGATTTCGGAATCCAGGAGATATCCACTGCTTAGTTCCAACAGATGTCTTCTCAAGGGAAGAAGGTGTTGAACGAAGTTCCGTACGGAAAAAGTCTCTTTGAACGACTTTTTCCCTCTGGTTTTTTTCTTCGTAAGATTTTGCTGTGGTGCGATATATTAGGTGTACAGCTGTCTGTCATTTGGGTGAACTCACTCTATGCACAAAAGTAATCATCCATCTTTCCGTCTTTCCTTAACTATAACTGTCCGTCATCCAACCTACTCACTACCTACTCATCACCTATTCACCTCAGGGTGAACAGAGCTCAGACCGAAGTTGAACCCGTCGGTGTCGTCATACCTCTTGATACCAGGTTCCCTTTTAGTTTGGCAATTTTCTTGATCTGGAAGGGTGAGTCACATGACTCACGTGGCAGGTGACTTACGATAATCTCTCGAAGTGCTGTATACCCCTCCTCTATTTTGGACAGCCATATTTCTGGCGGCACAAGCCGTATCCTTCTCCAAAAATGCACCCATACGGTGATGAAATAAATGATGACTGAAATAAATGTCACCGCCGTTAACATCATACTTGATTAATTTTCCATACTTTGTCCGCTAAACGGAATGGCCTGCGAATTAATGTACATGAACTGGGTTATCAAAGGTGTAAAAATCTGACTGAATCAGTTGGTATGAATCTGGCATGTACCTTCCTGCACTTCACACAGAGTGAAAGCTGAGTGCCTTAATTGGATAAGTTTCCACACAAAGCTAGTGAAACACTGACCACCATTTAGAGGGCATTGACAAGCAGGTACTAGATTATAGCATATAGTGTTGTATATATATATATATTGTAGTATATAGTATGCAGTCTTAACAGGACAGATTTGAAACTTTGCTAAAAACAACTCAGCCAAACATCTTATGCCAGACACTCCTCATTCTAGAATTAGAATCCGATCTGAATGCACGAATTTCCTCCACATGTGTGGTATTCTCACACCCAAGCTTTGCGCTGCACTAAGGCGTTTATTGGATTCGAATGACAAATCTTACTTAGTTTAAGAAGAATCAAGGTTAGCTTCCAGTCGCAGCCGGGTGTTAGATAACTGGGACCCAGTTTGAAAAGCATTTCAACATAACAGCTTGAATCCTGATCCCGGCATTCATAAATGATATCATTTTGCAACGATCACTGAACTATTTCGGACAAAATCAAGAATTTTTCCAAGCCTTAGACCTGTATGTAATCGTCTGGATATCAAGTCAAAATACATGGGTCTTCACGCTTGAGCTAATATGAAATCATCTGCTGAGTATAGATACCAGACATTTGGATGACCTTACCATGCCCTATCAGTGAGCACAACTTCCAAACATTATCTGGTCGGCGACTTGAGGCAATCACACATCCTAGTAATATCATCTGGATTGGGAAAGGAGTTCATCTTTACTACAAAAATGGGAAAGGTGTGCCTAACAAGTTTTAAATCATTTGGCAAACATATCCAGCCAAGAGTGTCTTTGAAATGCCGAATGTGTGAGCAGCTAACAATGTGGAATCAAACGCTATGAAGCAGCAATACTTCATTGTGACCTACTAAGGTGACCTGCCATGCATGAATTTCAGTTGATTCAGTTGATGTGGTTGGACTTTACCCAACTATTCTGAGTATTTGCAACCTAACAGCGACCAAAGAAATTCAGAAAGTCTTGGGAGCCTCGGGGTTTTATTGCTGTTATCTCTCATGTGGATGAGATAAATCAATGAGATTTTTATAGAACTCATAGTACGCCAACGAAAGAAAAATTGTGGCTAAGGTATCGGGCTGCTGAGTTTCTCTGAAAGAGGGAAAGACGATAATGGTGAGATTTTAACGTAGTCTTAACCACCGAATTGCGAAAGGATGCAATTTTTACTTGATACAAAGTATTCACTGGCCGATACTCTATACCAAAGGATTATTCATTGCGAGAAGAGACAGCGAAGCCTTCACTCCAAAGTCTCCATGAGCAGTGTGACTACGGCGAGCATCTGGTCATTTTGTGGGAGAGGTTTCGCCGACTAGAAATATCCAAATTTTCGAGTGGAATAAATTTATCCAATGGTTCATCATCACCAACAACATCATTGGCAGCAACACGGGGTGAGAACAGTGGTGCTTCACCGCCTTACGATCACGCCATTTTATTTGCATAAAGCTAGAGCTAACCCAAATTCCGAGGTAGGTACAGTGGTCCACAACTTTCAGTCACACTCTTTGAATTCTCATAATTATGTTTCCCAGCTGCTTGTGGGTTCGAAGAACATGCCAAAGGAGTGGATGACCTTTGTGAACAATGTCGTTTCCACACTCCATGTCGACAGGACTCTCGATCGGAGGAATCTGAGCACCGGAGTTCGGAAGACCTCCCAATTTTTTGTCTCAGTATCTCATCAATGATGAAATGAAATTTAAAAAAGTGGAACTATCGTCAGACACTAGTGCTTGCAGGAAATCTTTTGGAGACATTCCCATGCGCTCTCAGGCACTCACAAGTATGTTATTTCACACAGCGCATGATATTCACAAACTTCTGGGCCTTACCTTGTTGCGCAAGCGTGTTGGAAAGAACTAACTAACAACAGAATCAAATGCACTCTTGGCGTCAAGAAACCTATGAACATGTTGTTTCTTCAACACTTAGCGGAGTGAAGATGTGGTCCACACAGCCCCTTCTAGACCGGAATCCCGTTTGCTGTTCTGGGATCCACTCCTCGCGCGACCTCGTAAGACGACGTTAAATGAGCAATGTAAAAAGTCTAGTTATAACGAGGGTCAAACTGATTCCTTTGTGATTGCCACACTCAGTGCGAGTACCCTTTCCGAAAACGGGCACTACTGTCGACTCACCCCAGTTAGTTGGGACGAGCACTTTTGCCCAGAAAGAGACAAACAGCGTATACAGCCACCAACTAAGGATTTCTCTTCCATCCTTCAACAGAACAAGTGGAAGTTCGCAAGGGCTGGCGGCTCGATGAAGCTTCGAGGAAGGAAGGCATTCGCTTGCTTCCAAAGCCATTTATGGCTCCAAGGTTCCATGGTCCACGACTATATTGCCGGCTGAAAAAATACATGTGGTCAGTTGACTGGCCTCGAAAGTGTTCAGCCCAACGATTCAAGTATTCCTCTTTTTCACAGATAAGTCAGCCGTTGTTATCAGTGATTGTTCCGCTCACTGGAGGCCGCTTTGAGCCTATTTCGCATACTAGCTGGGATATTTTACGAACATTCCCAGAGTTTCTCGCCTTCTCGACCTCTTTAGTATGCTGGATCCATCGAGCTTTTCGATTCACGCAGATCCCTTTCTTCACATGAAGCCTGCCATTTGTCCGAGCGGCACTGGACTCTCGACCAAAGGGAATACGTGTCCGGGCTTCGAACAATCTTAGAGCGTTAGTAAAGATCTAGCGGTTAGATCTAGCTGGTTGCGCCGTTCCACAAGTGGAGTGCCCAGATTACTGCAGGGTTTCGGACAGTGCCTTCTAGTAAGAGTCAACATCAGAAGAAGTCTTGTTCAAAAGGGCCTTCAGTAGGTGATTTCGATAAGCCTGCTTCACATGTGGGCCCGAGAGCTTGTCAATAGCCAAGTGGGGTGTGTGCATACTGCGCGCTCCTGAAAAGCTCAGCAAGAAACGCTAACGAACAAGCGCGTGAGCCGAATCTACGTGGGTGTTCCAGAACTGTCAATTACTAACCTATGCCAACTATGGCTATTGGCGATGTGGTTTATCTGTGTTGCAGGTTGGTTTGGGTGCAGGGGCGCCATGTGACCAAGTGGCTTTGGCGGTTTCGGAAGTTCTTTCTGCAAAAAAATAGCCTGTGGTTAGCACATAACTGCAGAATTACGTCTCGATTTCAGTCCTAGAGGGTCACCCAATTAGGCCTCAGCAGCCCTAAGTCAACCTACTGGCGCACACATATGCCCTCCAACCACAACAATATCTGAGCTCTTAGCCAGCCGCAACAAAGCGCTCAGATTTTGCCAAACGAACCATACGGAGGAGACCATCAACGGGCAACCATTCAACCAGCACCCATTCAGTTCGGTGGGATAAAACAATACTAATCCCACTGGAACGAGCAGCACCGGCTTCCGGATCACCAAAGGTGCGTAACCGGAGGCAAGTGGTCAGTTCAACAACCATACTCTTAACTCCTCTTTTCAAAGAGACAGCACACATCAGGAGAAAGCTAGTCCAGCATATATGCAAGAACAGTCTATTGTCCAGCTTGTTCCAGAGTGCGAACACTAAAGGCTTCAAGGTGAACTGAGCAACGAGGGTTGAAGAATGATTTCGAAATGTCTGCGGCCGTGGCGGCTGAGACAACCGGACGGATCTGTCAGTCCTTAAAAACGGACCTACGGAGATGACACTAGAAACGGGGTGAGGAGAGGAGAAGAGCAAACATGTGGAAGAGGAGGAAGGAGGGCGTCAACGGTAGCATGTATTCGATTACCTGCCCTGCCGTATGCAGCAAGTAAGGCGACCCGGTTAGTGGCACCACGCGACGTCCGATGTGGCATGGTATTATTTGTAAATGTGGAATGCATGAATGTCCACTGATTCAACTGCGAGATTTAAGATTTCTAAGGACACGAAATCCTGGAAGCATTGAATAGTATGATCTTTGTGGAGGGAAACATTTTTTAAGAGAGTGCACTTAGATCTGCCAAAGACTTTTAACCCACTGACCTAGTTCGGGTTGCATCCAACCGACAGGCCTCGATTAAAATCACAACAGAAGACCCGGAAATAATGAAAACATTTCGCGAAAGCATATTCCTAATCAGGTAAAGTGGATAACTGGGCTACAGGCTGTAGTAAAACCATGAAATAATTTGTTTCCTTGACTGTGCTCTTTAAGTCCATGAAGCAAAGCGACATCAGGTCACGTGTGCAAGGTCACGTGACCTTGTACAAATGCGGCAATCAAGCAAACGTATGAGGCTGGGGCGACAGTAATGCAAAATAGATTGGGCCTGTTTTCATCCGAATCCTAATCTAATAGTTCACCAAGCCAAATCAGTTTTCGGCTTTTTGGATGGCAAGAAATGGGGTTATGTAAACACTCTATTTAATGTGGGACAGTTCGGTAAAAGTGCAATCACTTTGTAACTGCGCAACGAATCGCATATTGGATGCGAGTCGAGATATGAAACATTCAAACCTAAGAACGTCGTATATGCAAGGGCTTGACAAAACGTAATTAAATCCTGGTAGACGCAGCAGTGTAGATTTGGTGTCATGCGTGATTGTAATCCGTACTTCAGGTTAGGTCACGTGTTACTCAAATGCGTCTACTGTGACTTCAACTGCACATCCACACAACTAGTCCTTGTAATAACTGCAACGCTATCACTGAAAGCTTATGTTCAACGTTCATATGGTTATGCCATTGTTTACGACAGCTCCGTATTGAAACCAAAAAAAAACCAGGAAAATAAGGTAAGGCTGATGCTAGCCTACTATTCCGAGTTACTCATCTTAAGATATTCGGTCAGAAAATCTGGATTGAAAGTCCTAGCGAGGACACCACTTAGAACGGCCAATAAGCAATTAGTTGTGTCTTCAACTTCTCACGAGTAGAGTGACGTGGACCTAACCTTGGGACATATTCTGACCATCGATAGCCAAATTCAACAGCAATCAGTACTGGTATCAGGCAAATTCATGTAGCTAGGTCGATTACTGAGGCTTGAATGGACGAGTGAGATTGCGACAAATAAAGTGAAAACTAATGGTGTCTTCCAGTTTAATCCTCAGATGGCATCTAGCCGTAGTTTAGAAAACCTGAGATTTAGGATTGCAGTTAATTACAACCATAAGCATACCGAGCTACCAATATCCTGATCTGGGATTACAAGTTTCCTGAAACAGGTGTTCAACGTAGAGTCACACGGTTGTGTATATTGGAAATTCGTATATCAGGGATCCGCAACTGGAATAGGATAATCGACCAACAGGGAGAAAATGAGGGCTGCGTACAATCTAAAATTACACATCAACCTTAGGATCCTATCTGAAGAGATGCGTCTTCTTCCCTTACTTGCAGAAATACAGCGAAGCATGGAGCTACGGTCACGCAGAGAACAGGATCTTATGAGGCGGACGCTAAGCGGAGAGGCTGTGCCCTATGGATTCTCAGATGGTAAGATAATGCTTTCACTCCGTATTTAATGTTCTATAAAAATATGTATCACCATTAGCAAGTCCTCATCTCAGTCGTTTGCTTCTGGTAACCTCGTGGATTTTCATTTATCTATGGTTTGTCAGAACGACACTTCTGTTTGTTGATGGCATGAACATAGTTTGGAGTTATTTATTCGAGATTTCATCGTAATCAACAATAATAACTTTTTACTTGTGAGGTTACGTCTTACATAAACAAACCTCTGAGCAGCCCATGGTTTTTCGACATCTATATCGCACCAGTTGTTACCATATACCTAAAGCCAGGCTGTCCGGGAGCGGTTGTTTTCCAAAAACCCTAGCACCAAGGTACGTGGTCGTAAATTACGTGAACTTTTCTGAGTAGTATTCAAAAGGTGTTGGTGGTCTTTTCGGAATCGACCATTTGTTGGAGTAGTGAGTGCTTTATGCATGCATGGAAATTCGAGTGTTAGCTCGATGGTGTCGGATAAAATTTGATTGTCAGTTCAAAACGATATAAAGTATAATGTCACCAATGCAACATACAAAGATAATAAGCTTTTTTGGGAAGATTTTGAACAGCTATATGCTTACTGGTTCATCGAATGTTAATCCCCATGAGTGATGTTTTCGTTGTATTTCAATACAGACTTACCAACATGCCCCTCAGGTCTACAGCAGGACTTTTGTATGGGTGACGGGTAAATCTTCTGATTCATACAGGGGAAATAGGTAGAAGTCTCAAAACCAGTTGCTTCGAGTTTTTTCCGTAGACTTAATTGTGGTAGTCAGGTGTAGAAACATAGTTCCGAAATTGGACCATTGGTGTAAGGAAGAAAACCCTTCGCTGCAGAGTTGTTTATCAGGCAAACGCCAACTAAACAGTTACAGACCATTAGACGGGAAATTCAAACTCTCATTTGCACGTTGTTTTTAAAAACCGAATATCCGTCTTCTTCCTGAACGCGTCTTCTTGAACTCCCCTGGATATTCACTGACTAGCACGCAACTGCAAACGAAAACTGCAAAGTGGTTCCACAAATTCCGCAATAAATCCCACCTTCCATTAGATCAAGGCGGAGTTACGAGAAAACACATACTACTCACATGCCTCATCAGTAGTATCCACTGTTAGATTGCTAGCTTGGTTACGTCTATCGCTTGTTGATCAGCTGCGTTCCTCATCTTGATGTGCACTGAGGATGTCTCCCCGTTTGGTGATGAAACGCTTAAAAGTTAATTGTCAAGCCCGACGAACAGATCAACAGCCATCTGGTCAATAACCCATAATTCCAAGATGAAATGTAGATGCTATTTGGTAGAGATGGTCATAAAATGAAGGACCATTGAACGCACGACATTGTATGGAAGGAGGCTTACAAAAAATCCCAAAATCACTGATGCATTCGGTACGGAGTTAGTGGATAAATAGGAATAAATAACTAAACGAGCAGGTCAGGATGGTTACTAAACAAAAAAGGAAGAAAACTTATGTATTTTTCGTGAAGTCGGCACCACAGAATAATTGCTATGTACCTGAGACTCCTCTTGGTCTGTTGACATACCGATACGAATACTGGGGCGCGAATATTTCGTCGTAGACGGGCCGATTGGGAAAAAATCGTGAGAAGTTCGGCGCGAACGAAAGCCATAGAAGGAGAAGGAGAACAAGGGG
The DNA here is from genome assembly GCA_004794785.1 of Opisthorchis felineus. Classification (NCBI taxonomy): domain Eukaryota; kingdom Metazoa; phylum Platyhelminthes; class Trematoda; order Opisthorchiida; family Opisthorchiidae; genus Opisthorchis; species Opisthorchis felineus. The sequence goes on along the minus strand of SJOL01004009.1, from coordinate 125,213 downwards.
TGAGTGAACGACAAGCGCAGTTAGAACCGGACTCCGCGAAATCAAAAAAGGCCAACATATGGAGTCAAATTCATATTTCTATAAGAAAATTAACTACATCCACATGCAGCCGTGTTGGCTAAAGCCCACAGACAATCACTGACCAACTTTGACTGACTATTATCTTCTCTCGAAGTAGTTCACAACATCACAAACGAGAAATTCAGCTGGGTTCCAGGTGAGTCTCTCGCAAAACCCAAATTTGTTTGCAAATGAGTGTATTTCGCTAGTTCACAACAACTTATCTGACTTACTCCGCATCTGGAAAACTTAGCAGATCATGATGCGTCTTCGTAAACCAGCACACTGTGTTTCCATTTATGCCTGTATTTGGAAATTCAGTGAAAATTTTCAATTGCAGCACCGCCTCCTCTGTAGTTCTTCGTGAGAAGAACGCTTAACGTTTGCAGTGGGCTACTCAAACTACCGAACTAGCTGCCGTTTATGACTCACAGTGTGAGAATTCCCGTGATATTGTGATCATCCTCGTTATTTTTTGAAAAGTTCCCTAAGTATCCTGTAACGTAAGGGATTTCGGTAGCAATTCATAAAAACTGAACGCCATTCATGTATTCTTAATAAAACTCAACCCTTCTGGTGTGGCTGTGCGCCGTTTGTAAAAAAGATCATAAAATTCTTTTGAAAGAAGCACTGGATTTCTGGTTCCCGTGTGCTAAGCTATGAACACTGGTAATGTTTCAGACTGTTTTTCTTGGTAGTATGAAAAGACTCAGAAATTTTCATCCTGTAAACAAAGTCAATCTAGGTGGAAAGGCCAAGAATCATTGTGAGGCTGTTTTAACCTTATTTGGAATCATAATCAGCGCACATCTCATGAATTGCCAGTTCTGACGTTTTTCGGTGCTTCACTAAACCGAAGCACACTTATTGAAGCGACTTGCTTTTTAGGAAATTTGCCACCTGAAGAATTACTGCTTGTTGAGTTGAACAGTACTGATGCAAACGTTGTACCGAATTGTACAGTATTCACACCCACTGAGTTCGTAATGAACATTGTCCTCAGCACGTTACGCTGAGGATATACCGGATAAGGCTAACATTAGAGCGCAGTTGACAGACCTTGCTGCCAACTATAGTTAGGATGGAATTGGACGAATGCATTGTCAGTGGATCATGAGATGGTCGGTCAGGTGTATCCAGCTGATCACAACTTATGGACCAGTGTTTATTTTCTAAAAAGAGGAGTACGTGGGGTTACGAACCCGTGGTCTTCTCAGTTCACATGGACTATCAGACTAACAGTAAGGAGCGAGCGTATGTTGAGTATTGGCATGACCGAAGGGAATAGGACCTGTTCATTATTTTGTGCAGAAGAGCTGTTTCTGCTAAGGAATATATATTGAGGTGCTATGCGAATTACCTAATTGCAAGTCACGTATATACAACATTCCGTCAAGAGGATGGCTAAGCATCTCCAAAGATTGTACTACACTACTCATAAGGTTGCTGAAAATTCTTCACCATCCCACGACCACAAAATCAAATTTGTTTGCAAATGAGTGTATTTCACTAATCTCCAAGGATCATTTGCATCGCCCCATTTTTTGTTCTCCGGATGAGCTGAAATAATGATGACAAAGACCAAACAACGACATAATGTAAGCATGGCTATCGAGTATCGATATCACTGTGCTAGCTGATCAGGCAGAACTTATTTGCTCGCTTTTACTGGCTCCAACTTACAAATCGGCTGAAGTAGCCACTGACCACCCAAGACCAACTCCGCCCTTTTTACGGCTCATCAGGTAGACGCAGCTCTCGAGTGTCCGTCAACCTGGTGTTCCACTTGAACCCAAGTTAGATTCATTTCAACGAATGCACCCATTTACACACTAATTCGGTTTTAACTGGAGACTTAACTGACCCTCAGATGGATCTTTCGTTCATAACAGGTTTACGAATAGAGTTTTCTTATTAAGGCACATCTTTTATTGGGTTTCTCTGCTGTACCAGGAAACAGACACCGAGTGTCTGGCGCACAGTACTCTACTGGCTGGGTGACAAAAGTGGTTTTGCCCGGACGTCTCACTGACTGCGCCAAATATAAGGATGGGCGTTGGGACCTGATAAAACGGGAAATAGAATGGACTGCTTCCCCGTCAGAATAGAAGAAAGGTTGTTTTAACCGAATTGAATAATTTCCCCGAGTTCCTACAAATAAATGATCGTGTGAACCGGGTGTGCGATAGAAACTGACCTCATTGAATTGTTCACTCGAAGGGCAGCTGTGAATGCCTATTTTTCTCACTAACAGAGCGATTTCCATTTTCTCTTGATATGTCGTCTATGTGGATTGTGAAGTTAGTTACACAGGGTGCTGTTGTGCGGATTCAACAACAGCAGCTACTCAATCATTATTGCGAATAATTAATAGCGCGCCGCCGTTGAGGCGTGATTGTTTCGCGGGACGGTAAAACAGCCCATTGCACAACCAATGAGCTACTGTTGATATCAACCAACAATGCTGTTTTACTCCTTTGGGACAAAATGATTTTCAGCGGATGCTGACTGACGTTATAAGCGCTCTGACGGTCGTCAGGGCTGGCATTCTGAGGACAGTGCTCACAGTTCCTGGGAACGGAAGAGAGTTTACTTCTCACTTTCTTAACAATCGTTTCCAACAGTATAGCCTCTGGTCAGGTCAGCTCACCGAAATCACTCAGTTTACTTATCTGTCCTGATTGATTTCTCTTTTTTACCGTATAGAGCATCTTGACCCGGAAATAGAGACCATTCCAAGACGAATGAGAAGAGATAACAATCCGGCTGTACCATCCACTCCCAAAGGACTTCGATCCTATCTCGTTTGGAAACCAGTTGGTAAGTTGCGGAGGGGTTTTCTCCACAGCATTCAGCGTAATCATTATGCTTACGTTACAAGTAAGAACAGCGCACAATGGCGCAGAGAGCACTGGCTTCCTGACTTTAAATGTAAGACAAAATCACAAGCAGATTTCAATATCGAAAAAGAAATTTCTTCTTAGCGGTGAACACCGTTTCAGTTGAGACGGTGTTATAGTGAAGTTCATTATTTTAGGATGTCTGAAAGTAATCCGGGCTTCAGGGCCAATCCAAGTCAAGCCAAGAATAGCCTAGGGCAGTTCATGAAGTGAATTTTCAGCAAACAAACTCGTAGTATAAACACGGTGGGCAGAGCAGTAGAGTACATGTCAAAAGGAATAAATTAGACGCAAAGGAATGATACGAGTGCGTCACGTTATAAGTTAGCAAGATGTCGGGCCACGTCGAGAATCAACACATCACGTGTTTGGTGGTTCTCGTGGGTGAAAGTTTCTACCCGAACGGTGGGAAGGAAGATGATATGACCTGGCATTAAACTGAGCAAAGAGGGTGTTGACCATCCGGTGATATTTTAAGGCAGACTCATTGTAAGCTCCAAAGTACTTGCTGACCTTAAAGTGGATTAAAGCATACCTAAAGATCCACTGCTCTTACAGACTCGTTTCAGTGACCTAAATATGAAGCAGTGATTTTCTTCGAAAATCCCGGTAATTTAGCAGAGTAACACCAAACCCGATAGGAAGGAGTGTATTCAGTAACAAACTTGTGGATAAGATTAATAGAAACGGGTAGTATTGACAGTCTGACAGCACAAAAAGCGGTCGCCGGACTTTGGCAAAACCGTTTTAAAAGTGAAGTAACCAACTGAGTTCAGTGCCCAAGGTAACCCTGAGGTATCTAACATCAGCAGGTCTTGAAAAACAAACATAAGCTATGTCAAGTTCTCAACTTCTCATCTGAAGTGTAAATGGAAACAAGATATTGGCATTTTGAGACATTAAGGAAGACCTGGAGTTCTTAGGTTCACCGGACAAATTCATTTAGTCTGGTTCGCAAACATATGTGAGCTTTTGAATGGTTACATTTAGAATTTCACCAATATGCTTACACGGTTAGGTAAGTCATGGACGTACAAGCAAAACAAGGGGTGAAATATCGCTTTGCTGAGGACTTCCGACTCCCTTGACTTGTGTGCCCAGAAGAACGCTTCAGCTGTATTCCTTAACCGGACGGTCAACGAGAAGCAAGTCCTAAAAGCCAAGTTCAGCAATGTCATTATGCGGATCGGAATAAAGCCAAGTTGCTTGACACCAAGTCACTCCGTGAATCAAGGTTTGTCTGCGGCTCAAAGGGGCTATTAGATGTGTCAGCATTCCTGACAGCAGATGGATATTACTGGATATACCAGTCGGAAACTGCATTCACTCAAAATTTTCGCTTCAGAACCACCAGCCAGCAAACTCGGTATTCTGTTTACTTTCCACAGTGCCTAGGAATACGGTGCTCCCATCAGATGAGAGCACTGCTGGCTTTTTTCAATGACAAGTCTAAAAAATAGGTAACATAGATGCGGCTTGGTACAGTCAGCACAACCTTGGAATGGACTTACTTAAGCGAGAATTAACTGGGATTCACTGCAAATTCTGAAGTTAAATTCTAAAGGTAGATGCCGCGTCCGATTCTGAGGGCTTCACCAGCCAACAGAGAATAGAGCTTACATTGTGAAAACCTTGAGCTGAGAGCAAATTTTGGAAAGCTACTGTTTCAAAAAGGAAAAACTGTTTGGACTAATTTACAGAATAAAGACAATACTGACTTGCCTTTACTTTTTCAGCTGTCGGAACTCTCTGTGTTCTATTGGTTGGCGTTGTAATAGCCGCAGCCGTTGTGTACATCCAGAAGTAAGTGCAGATTTTCAAACGACTTACTTTTGATCAGTCTCTCACTCGCCAGCTTATCAGTTAGAATTTGTACTCCAAATCTACGTTGATTAGACGGTTTTGTCTATGTTATAACATTTGAATCACACATGAAAAGACGAACATTATGGCCCTGATTTGAGATCTGTCTGGAAGGAAATGATAATCAACCTCTCGATCCCATTTTGCGACTGATCTGACGTTCCTGTCGCCTTCAAAAACCACAGAGGAAAACCACAGTTATTAAGCGTTCTGTTGATCAGCTCCACTTTAACGCACAGAATAGAGAACCGAGCGAGTGCCTGTAAATTAGCTGGCTATTATTAGTAGCCATACAAATGGAATATAATGAGTAAACTGTGAACAACTATCTGTTTGACGTTAATACATTCGACATTGATATTCTCCTTTCATCTACATCACCAACTTTGTGATATTTGTGAGAAGAAATCCTTTGTCGCTAACAAGTTTTCCTCAAGTAATCAGCATCTGACAGCTGCATGTTATGGTTATATACGAAAAATTAGGGACAAACACAAAACTCGTGAGGGTGACGAAACACAGAGGATGTCACCTGGTCTCGTTCAAGTATCGAGTAACAAACGTGTATGCTCAGCTGTCAGGTTCCAACCGAGGCCGACGTGATGTGGATGGTTTTATGCAATGCAGGAAGCAGTCATCGATTTAAACTATCCAAGCATCCTTCAGAGAGGATGTATCGCTGAAATTGGTTCCTTTCTACTCAGAGTGGACTCCGAGGGCATTGGGCTACAAAGCCCTGTCTGCATCCATGTGTATTCACTTGTATTCGATTCTGATGAGTTTGTTCTTTGGAAACCAGGCAATTCTAGGTTTCTCGTACTACAATCCACTCGGACATAATAAACTAAGTAGAAAAAAGTATCCGATTGCGTCACGCAATGGCAAAATGTACGATAGCCATGAAAGACCTTTGACCGCTGCGCCTTTACTCAGTCACCCCATTAGACGTGCCTGGTCCATGTGTCAACAAGTTTGTATGCACGTGATTTTATCAAAAATTCCAGCACCGCTGAGCTAAAGTACAGTCAGCAAAGGGTCAGTGCATGACAGGGACAACCAACAAGTGGTAATCGGTTAACACTGTGAGGTCCGTGTCAAACGGTGAATCGCGAAGCCTACCCATTCTGGATCCAATAGGCTAACACCAAAAAACGAAATGTCATGGAACTTCATTTTACCGACTCGATTTTGCCTGAGTATGAAAATAAAAATTCACCTATCTAACGGTTCACACTTGACACTAGCGATTTTGCTTCATACCACTGGTGAGTTGTTAACATATGTTGTACCGGTTCCTCCCTTGTAGGATTCACCTGCCCAAGAAGGGAACAAAAAGACAAGAAGATGAAATGGGTGCACCTTTTACTGACGACCGAAGCCCACATGGAAGTCTACTGGGTGAAACAACATCACTGAGCCTAGATGGTGATCGTAAATTGGCCCACTCTGCCCAAATGTACCATTATCAACATCAGAAACAACAAATGTTAGCCGTTGAACGGTAGGTTTAGTTTTGTTCCACCTTCACACAAAACTGGAACAAAGAAAAGCATCCATATTTTGAAAACCTCTTCGTGTGCTTGTTGTTGTTGTTGTTCGCAGTTGTTAGAAGCCGATTTGGAAAATCGCCATTACGTTTAAGCAATCCATCCACCTCATGGGAATTTTAAGGTCAAAACAAGTAGTGGACTAAGATGTTTTAATCCGATGTTTCGGTTGTCCGCGGCAACTTGTCAAACTGTACAATATGCCAAAATTTTATTGTGAGGGCGTTTTTTTCAGGTCTGGTACTGTCGGTGTAAGGTTTCAAGACGTATTCCCGGAATTACTCGAGAATTTTACTGATCCGGGCGATAAGTGTGGACCCCTTAGCTCTTAACCGTTTGTTTGGGAAACAACCCCAGTGGCAGACACGCATGCGCTTGTACAAAATGGATGTACGCGACCCGTGAGTGGTGAATCGGCCTCCGATCTACTAGGGTATACATTCGAAACCGGTCAGGATCGACGGGATTGCACCTTCTATTTAGGGTTCACATTCACATCACTCTGATTTTCTAAACGGCCTGCTCCTGTCCTAGCTCAGTTATTCTGTTGAGTCCACACACCAAAGGGAGGAATCATGGGGGCTTGAGTTTCACTCTCATTAGAGCTCATCAGCAGTGCATACCCTTAACCGTGCGGGAGTTTGATATGCGAGGTAAGCATGTTACCACTCCTTCATCAGTGCACGCCGAACGTAACCGTATAGCACCGAGTACGCACAAAGCCTGATATAGGTATGTATAGCTGTTTAACCCGTTTGTGGGGACAGAGGATACAAAAGAGCACTAAATGATATTTTTGTTATGTCCTGTAGTTCCTATAATTCTGTGAGCCTCTTGAGAAAACGCTGATTCACACTGACGAATTCCAAGTCTCAAAGTCTGGCGCAAATATCCGGGATCTTCGCTTATTGAAATGACAAGCACTTCCTCCTGGCCCAAGACTAGCGTGAAGTTCCAATAACTGATGTATGAACCATGGTTTGTAACGTTTAAATCGGCTACACATCAGCAGTAAAACATCGCATTCATCACACACTACTTCCCTTATTCAAATTTGAACGTGATTTGAGTAGATTTCTACACTTCCTTGATAGCCAGCCCTCCAGCGCTCCTTCTTGTGGATCAAAAGCTGAGCTTCAGGGCTTCCGTTGAATGTATTTACCTGAGAAATCATTCGGCTAGAGGGGACCTAATAAACATCAATCGATCGACGTCAAACAGGTGTCTCTCCTGTGCAAGCGGTAAGCAGCAAGAAAGTTTCCAGGTGATATGCGAGACAACTGTCTAATCTTGGCATGGATAAGTGTTGACTAAAAGCATATCGATGATTAGGACGCATGTTTTTCTAGGGGCACTAGCCAAAAATGACAAAAACAAAGTTGTTGAGTACTTTTATTTGGTTTTTCAAGTGAGATGAAAATTTTTTACGCACAATTCAGATGAAACCTGGTTATATTTTTAGTGATACTTTCCTTTATCTTCCTCACCTTCAGGGCCAGCGATAACGCGCAAGGCAGTGAGGAAGGTAGTGGATCCGATGTGGAAGAAGGTGACTTTACCGTTTACGAATGCCCAGGACTTGCTGAGGTTTGTGGACCTTTTGTGTCAGTAGATAAACACAACAGACCTTGCAAGTTTGTTTGTGAAAGACAGTCACGGCTGTACCAGTTAAAACGGCTCTATAGCAGCTCACTACTCTGTAGAGAACAACGCCTTCAAAGTCTTCCCTGAGCTGGACATTTAGATTATCCGCAAAGTTAAGTGCATCGGCGCCTCACATACGTGTGTGCTTTGACAGAATGCATGTGTCCCGGCGACACAGTCAGATTACTCGTTAGCTATGCAGTCAGGGTATTGTTGCAGGCGAAAGGTGTAGACAATATCTAGCAGAGTACTCATACGAACGTGCAGTCCGCCTTGATGCTCAAAGCGCTAACTGACTGAGGGAAATATACTTATTTAAGTGAGCCACCTAATTGATTTCAGTATGACGAACTATGCTGAACGGACCATGGAAGCTCCTCGAGTTTTGAATTTCCCATGCATAATAACTGTATTTCAAAGGAGGGGCATTTGGATTTTTCGCATTTTCATTTTCTCGGGTGCCATGGTGTGCTTTCGAATACTAGATACCAATGTAACAGTACTATGCAGGTCATAAAATACTGACTAGAAACTATAAGATTATGGATCTCTATACAAGAAATTTGGGAAATCAAGAATACCGGAAATTCAGTGTGCGTGAAATATATTTTGCCGTTATGCAAGAAGATTTGAAGCGATCGATTAATCAAATAGAATAACTCCCATGCGAATGGAAGACGAGGCTTTTCCCATAAGTTTTTTTTCGAAACATTGCAAGAACACTGTTGGTTGTAATCACGGTCGGGAATTCACCAACTGTTGAATGGGTCCAATACAGCTGGCCTAATACAACTTAATTCCATTGCATCAGTATTCACCATGATGGCATCTTCCATTTCCAACACATTCAGGTTCCAACAGATTTTCCATTTCTTCATTACAAACCAAAGAATTTATAATGGGAGAGTAGCGTCAGGACCAGAAACCGCTGCAAATAAAATGTACAACAATTCAGCAAACAAGCCCATAGTTAAGATGGCTTCCGTTGAAAAGTCTGCTTCAGTCTTGAAAGGCTGGAGATTGTAAGGATACGGGACTATGTTGGGCGGTAGTGTTAGGCTGAGAATATTGTAACACACAAGATCATTCTGGCAGTGGATAGGGTATCTTGGTAGAAGAGTTGGGAAGAACACAATCTTTGCCGCAACAAAAGATAAATGGAGAAAGGTCTGAAGAGATATCACTATAGCGATATACACCACTGATGGAGCATGCGAGTAGTGTCTGTTCCGGTCCGCAAGCTCCGGCCCCGCACCTGATGGGAGGTGAAGCTTATTGCGGAGATTATGGAACCACTTTGCAGTGTCCGTCCATCGTTCTTTAATGTAAAAAGGAAGTCCAGAAAAGTCTAAGAGGGCGCTTGAGAATGTTCACTTTTCCAAAACGGCGTGCAGATGAGATATTTACTGTCGTGTCTAATGGCTTGTAAACGCTTAGTTCGTGTTCCTAACGAAGCAGCTCCGCATCCATCATCGTTCCTCCTTTCACAACTACACAGAAGAGCGTATGACTGGGGATTGTACGAGCGAACAAGGGAAAAGATTGAAAATTAGCGGTTGAGTTGTGACACACTTCATCAGAACCTAGGATTTTGGAAGCTGAAGATCAGATAGCTGCCTGACTTTCTGGTGATTCACTTAGTGCCGGCAAACTTGTACTAATAGGTCGGAAAAAATGTTTTCTGGTTAGCTGATGCCAATACCCTTATTTATTTTTTCCCAAGTTGGAAATTTCTGTTAAGAAAAGGTCAAATCCATTTTCGTCTCGCATTTCTTTCGTCGAGATCTTTTTCTAGACTACAACACTCAGCAACCTTCAGATTCGTCTATCGGTGAGCACTCAAACAGATTGGATAGGGCTCTCTATGTGTTGTTCCGGGTCTACTCTGCTATCAGCTGAATGCCCTTTACTCGATGAAAACCTGACGGAGAAAGAGGGAAGGGCAAACAGAATGATAGGTTCTAAACTCACCCTCAAGCTCAAGTTATGACCTGTAAGTTTTAATTCATTTTGGGATAACTAAACAATGGAAACCTCAGTGTATGCGGGAATTGGCCCGTTGGTTTGCACCACTCATAATGCGCATCCGATGCATGCACACTTGGTTAGCTTATGTTAACCAGCAGTCATTGGCCCTATCACCAAAACCATCATCGTAGGCCTAAAACTTCAGAATGTCTAGAGGATTAACACTGTTCCCTTGCCAACCTATGCGTGAAATGCATGATAATTACGCAGCAATACATCAAAGCTTAGTACGCAATGAGGGTACACATATACATTATAAAGGCCAACCCTTCGTGAAACAAGACATATGGTGTAGCGGACTACACTAGAATTCCACAAGTCTGATCGGTGGTACTTCCAAAAACAATTCAGTTGTATCCATGCAAGATTTTCGGTTTGTTTTCGTTTACTGTGTTTATCAGAAAGACGAGTCGAATCGAAAAAGCTTCGACACATTTCGAATTCAGTTTACGGACTCTAATATTTATCTTAAACTGCGTGTGAATTCGAGTCAATTCACAGCTTTTACAAATTTAGGTTTTATTGGACTGGTTGAAAAAATGCCGATAATAGTTTACACTACTTTCCTTATCATCATATTATAGCCAAATCAACTCGAACTTGAGAACCCTTTATACGAAGGGGAATCGGCTAGTCAGGTCCTCAGCGCCCCTGAAGACTACGGTGGTCAGCGTGATGACGAGGTAGAAGACGAATCCGATTCCACGCCCACAGCTAAAACAATGGATCATTAATCAGTGCTCCGATCTCTTCTGGATGAGTCACCGCCATAAATTCATCTCGTCCTCCTCCTATGCAATGTCTATGTCTTTGTCCCCATTATCTTCCCCAGAAATTTCGACAACCAAACTCCGTCATGTCAGATGTTGTCCTCGTCCAACGTCCAAATTGCCCATAAGCACGTCGCCTACAGAGCATTTTGTGATCGAGTACAGACAGAGACCTAGAGATAAATTTGACAAACATGCACATCGGGTATCTCAGTGTCCATATTTTCTCTACAAAAATTACCTATCTACTTGTTTCGCGTGCCGTTTTGCATCTGTCCTTAAGCATTCATCCATTTCTTCGTAATGTTATATGTACTGTTGAAGAAATTAATGTCTTTGTGACGTCGTTCTTCTTCATCTATAATGTAGCTGAGTGTATGTGACAGAATTAAACTTAGGAAAGACCGTTTTACCAATATGGACGAGAAATTGTCACTTCAATCAGACACGGGATATTACCTGGGTTTTCTCAATAAGGGAAGAAAAATATTTGATCCCCAAACAAATTTGGTTTTTCGAGAGACTCACCTGGAACCCAGCTGAATCTCTCGTTTGTGATGTAGTAGTTTGTGATGAGTAGTGCATTACGAATATACTCTTATTGCCTTTTCCTCCCTCACACACACACACACACACGAACGGAATTGGCTGCTGAAACAGCTTCATTGCTTCACTAGCCTACTTCACCAAGCGTGTTAAGGCTCTCGATACGGAACTTTGGGTCACGGATGAAGAAGTGGGTTCGAAAGTCCACCATAGTATTTACACAAAGTAAGCAAAATTATGCAACAAACTTCAATGTTCACGTTCGTGGCGTCAAGTGCGCAAGTTCGTCACACACCGGCACGGTGCAGTGTCAAGGTCTGCACACCAGACAACGTCGAATGGATTGTTGGCTCGGTAGTGTCGGTTCCGGTCGTCAATTTCGAGGACTGTCTTGTGATTCTGATTGGCAGCGCGATCACACGGAGATCACGACAGAACGAGTCAGGGCGGGCTCAGCAGACTGGGCACGAAGACTCATGGATAAGTGGGTCGCTGCGCACATTGCTAATATGCCAGTATCGGACGGGGCGGCCTTTGCGACAAGGTGGACAGCGGGTAGAAATGAGGAAAACAAGTGGAGTAAGCGGAGTAAGTAAATGAGTGGGGGTCTGTCATGATGTCAAGTTAAACTCAATAAACCGAGTCTAAACCCCTGCCCGTATGACGCGTAACATCTCAAGCCCCATCACAGTGCTACCGAAAACAAGTCATGTCAGTCTACTGAGGTGAAGGAAACTCTGTAGAAAATGTAGAGCATGCTAGCTGGGGCGAAAGTCCTCTTGGATAAAAGAGGGCCTCGTGAAAGTCGAGTTGATAAAGGCATAAACTGAGGCTGCCACGGGTTAGTAGCCCGGGAAGATGTCATCTGAGAATCCTCGGTGTACGGTGCACTCTTGAACAGATAGTAGAGTATGAATGATCCATTGTATATCACATGAATTGCATGAATAAAACCTCGTCCACATGGATGAGACCCATACTCAAATCGATAAACCTTCTTCTCTAACCCTGTCGGTAATTGTGGAAGATTGTTTGATCAAGAGCCACGCTCATTTTAATTTGTTCAAATTAACTGAAGTGAGTCGATTGCTTTGAGCAGGAGTTCTATATGAAATACGGATGAGCGAATGGAAGCTTTCTGAGGTACTTTCTGTACAATCCGTCAGTGCCAACCAGCAGCGCTAGACTCTGATATTTTGCTGGTGGATATCGTTCAGCAATAGCACCCTTTCAGTGCCTAACTGCCTTGCAGCCAGAAGGAAGCACGAGGGCTGAGATACTGCCAGGTTGCCCAGAGAATTTGCCATAACTGTGGAGTTTCCTTAGTGAAACAAATACTGTCCACTGAGGAAGCACAATAAAAGACAGGGTTGATTAACACGCGGTCCAACGGTCAACTGAATTTCCCCTAAACACACGTATGGAAACTATGGGGAATCATTTCGTGTAATGAATGCTTCTAAGGAAGCTTGAGCATTTTTTGAAGACCCGGTGAAAATCCATACTCACCGCTTCGTACTTCTCACGTCATCCCCAAGGATCCATTACAAATCAGGTGACATGTTCTGGCTGCTTACCGGTAGTGGGAAGATTATGTGGGTTACTCAACAGCTCCTTAAGCCAGAAATTGTATCTCAGCTCAACTACTGCAAATACTGGTAGCTGAAAGTGTGGTTCAGAGGTTTAATGCCTAAAATTTCCGACCTAAAAAACAGGGACATCCGATGAGCTTTACTAAAGACGCAAGCGCTCGGAAGTGGGGATTTCGGCATGCAACCACACCCTTACATTTTCTGAACTACTTTCTGTTGACTAACATCGGTCCTTCCATATGAAATCGGTGCTGTACGATTAATACTATGCTATGGTGCACAGCTAATGATGACCCGTATTCAAACCAGGACGTCTGTTAGTGTCCAGAGTCCACAGCAAGAACGTTGCATTCAGCAGCAACGCAACTGGCCTCAGGTTCCTCGCCGGTAGCCACAGATGATCCAGCAGTAATTCAAACCTTGAGAAACACTTGGTATTTACGCTTTCACTACCCAAATTATATCTAAACAAACAACAGACCAGCTAGTGCTATGAACTGTTATAGCTCCAGGAGAACAAGTCCACCGAAACATCTACTACACCTTACTTTTAGGAAAACGGTTGGAAAATCTAAACCTCCAAAATCCAGTCAAATCCTCAGGTGCCTTGTCGATAACAACCATTCCTGGATTTTGCAATTTGTTGATGAAATTGTTTTGGAAAATTGTTTTTAAAGGCACGCCAATTTGTCCTACTCCGTCCATCTTGTAACTTGACTTGCAACTCCAAAGAGACAACCCCAATTTTCTGCAAACTGCAACCTATGCACTTGGGTTTGAAATATAAGAAAAGCTGCTTTGGGTCCTCGTTAAGTGAAGATTCGTGTGCTAGAGAGACCATCACTCAAGCAGTCTTGCTGACGAAATCGAATTAAGCCGGGTATTTTGATTGCCTTGAGGAAACTGAGGAGTTCGTAGGTGCAGACATCCCATTTTGTCTTCTCTGTGCAACCACTGACTGACCGAATATGTCCAAATATGACTGACCAAATACTGTGTGGAGAGCAAAAAATGTTTTGCGACTTTTTATTTCATTATGATGCATTCCCAAACTTCTCGCCTATATCGGATATAGGTCTGCAGGCGCCAAAATCTGTCAAAAACGCAAAATCCTGAGGAGGAAGGGCATTCTGCAAAGAGAAGCGAAGTTTATTGATGCAAAGACCATAAACTATCCATCCACGGCAAAATTATGCCTAAATCCTGTAAACTTAAAAACATTGCAAGGAAGCCTACCCACAAGTGTAACTTTCATTGATGCTTTGTTACTTAAACATCTAGTTTCAAGACATGATTCTGTTAATCAGGCCAGCCCAAGTTTGATCTTAAATCCATGCATTGCAGTCAAATTGTTGGATTTCTACCGGCTAGCTCAAATGCTTTTAGGAAACAATGCAAAATGATTCGATGACAGACCTCTTGGTCATCGTGCGCCCTCATTGGTTAGAAGGAAATGCAAGGAGATAACGCCCATGCTCAACCATAACGATTTCCGAACCAAGCTCATAACCAATAACCAATAGTCTTCCACCTTTATGGCACCATTGTTCATTCTGTAGTTCCGACACTAAAGAGTTATTTGGGTATCCATTGTAGTCCAGACGAGTGGGAATGGGCTACTTCGTAATCTGCGTGGTGATTAGCGCCCTTAAACATGAAGCCGGTTGCTCTGTCCATAGATGTCTGTGCAATACAATGTAAAAGAGTATCTGTGCACTGCCTTAAAGTCACCAGGTCACCAGTGAGTACTGGCAAAAACAAATGACATAAGATACCATAATGCGTTTCCGTGGATTCAATGATCATGGGATGGCGCGGAACTTAAAATTAGTTTCGGATAACGAGTAACCCTGTTCATCCAGGAGAAGATCGATTAAATACTCTGTTGGATCCCAGTTACACCCAAGTCTCTCGGAAGTACCAACCTTCAAATGTACCAGTCTACCAAAGCTGTCAGACTTTGCATACACGATGCCATCAGATAGTGTTTTATAGAAAATCCACCATCAAATATACCAACACGTGAAACGTACCAGGTCCTCACACGTACCAACCCTCCACCGAACCATAATATAAGAAGCTCATATAAATAGAGCCCGTTCTGATTTGCATGAACCTTTTATGTTACTACACCATCGTTATACTCCCAAACTGACTTCGTCCCTTTTGTTACCGTTTGATATCTTTTGCCTTCTATGTTCCAGTCCATTATTTCCTGGATTGATCGACACGAAATATTATTTCATATTCCATTGATGGTTATCCTGACCAACTTTGTGGTCAAACTTCACAGTGACCCTTGTCGTATTTTTTACCCAGAAATATTCCGTTGAACAAACAAATTACAATATTCACATATATATAAATATATATATATATATATCATCAAAATAAAGCTGAAACTTCGCCGTGTACCCGTGTACCGTGTACTTATTAGCCTGTAGTTTGGCCAAATGAATATCTGAAGCCTAAAATATGCGGGTTTCTCAAAACAGTCACTTTTTCCGCTAACCTTAAGGTGACCGTGAACGCCGAGTTTGATCAAAACATATTGCCTATGGTTCTACTTTTCAGTTTACCTGTCGTCCTGTCGTCCAAGAACCTCTTCCTTGTTTTCGGAGGAACACAGTCCACAAGCAAAGGAACCCCATCAGGTCCTTTTCTGGTGAGAGAGTGTGTGGGGCAGTTTTTTCTGCGAAGGGACAAGCCGAACTTAAAAGCAAGCTATTGGTGTATCATATAGTGGTCGAATGTCACAGTGGACCATGTCGTCACGATTAGAAAAGCCTCTGTGTGGGCGTGGGTTTCGGAGATCTCACGATATTTGAGCTCACTTCCACCCCTCTGAGTTTAGTGCGGGTGGGCACACCTAGCATGTTGACAAATTCCGTGTGAAGGGGAATTTCAGCTGATCACGGTTGGCAACTCAAGTGGGAACGTACCATGCCTTGACTGACAGGCACAATCCCTGGGATGATTTGCCTACGTTGACGCCTCTTTAATGACACCGGAGCTTACTGAGAAAAAGCAGCCGAACATGCACGCGTGTATTTTACAGACATTTTGAATGAAAACGACTGTCAGTGAGACTGGATAGGCAAATTAGACCCTCTAAGCCACATTCGAGACTTCTAAATTCCCCTATGAAGAATTCTCGGACAAGAGTGAAATAAAAGGCAGCGAACAGTGTATCCGCCTTCCAGCGCTACGCATCCTTAAAATGGAAATACCACACAAGGCAACTTGGTTCATTTTACACAGTAATTTGGGTGAAATCGGCAGGTGATTCACTTACGCGTCACTCCGATCAGCCTTTGTGTCATAATCAGCTGAATAAAATTCTGGTATTCGCACATGTTTGGAAATAGAAATGACTAAGTTTTTTTAATTTGGTGGCCAAAAACCTGTTCTTCACATTTTCTTATTAGGACGCGAAGACAAAGTTAGTTTGTTGAGATCGGCTAGCTGAAGAGGATCACAGAAATAGGCAAGGCATAGGTTGCACAGTGCACGCACTGCTTAGCTCCTCTTCTGAGGTCCCCCTAACCTAACACCTGTCCTCCCATCCAGCTCTTGCACCTGGTTTAAAAAAATGGAACTGAAGCACATTTACGCTGTCTTGGTCTGATGCCTATTCCCTGCTTCTTTGTCCGTCATTCAGCTCCTACAAAACATCCCACTGTAATCTAATATTCAAAACAGGATCCATAGTTGGGATTCTACGCAATCTACAACGGGCCACTCAAAAACTCTGCGGTTAAACTGGCTGCCCGTTTTTAAAAGACGTCTGAGTGAGTTGTTCGAAGGTGCCGACAAACATGATGAAACTTTCCCGGGAACCCCGGTTGGTAGCTCGGTCTATGAGATTCCGGGCTGTAAAATTCCTGGAAGTGAGGTGCACATCCAATGCTGAAGTTAATGACTATTCTTATTACTCACTCACTCCGGTCCGACGGATTCATCTGTGCATTGGGATGCTGACTTCCGAACCCGAATGAAAGTATTTACAACTTCAGCCCGAGTTTTTAGTTGGATCAGTTAGATCTTACCTCAGTCTATCAGAGTATGTTTTATCTTTCATTGAATTCTGGCGTTTGGCGCTGGACTCTTAACGAATCAAACGGTTGTGCTTGACCACATCTGTTTATTGCTCCCCGACAATTTCAACCACCACCATGCAATAACATCACCAACAGAGTCTTATCGACCAACTCGACCAACTCAACGTATGCAGAAAAGCCAACAAACATTGTGTTACTGTTCCACCGGTAACGCGTACTTTGCGAATCTTCAGGCGGATTCGGAACCGTAGCCTTGCGGAGGTTTACTCTCAAAGCAGTATAATGTTTAGTTTTCTTTCCGGGTAGTTATTGTTCGTTTAGTACCAGGCCCATTCATAACTTAGTTATCTAAAAGAAGCGATATGAATCAGCCATAGAGCCCACTAGCATGTAATTTGAATATCAAACATTTCCTGGCACATCATATCAATCACAGTTGTTAGCTGGTAATTTTTTAACCTTCAGGAATGTAGCTTGATGCACAATTACTAGATTTTAGTAGGGAAATGATGGTAAATCAAACTGCCCCCGTTACACTTGATTTAAAGTTCTGTTTGGTGCGGACCTGTCACAAGCAATTCGATTACTTTTGGCGAACGTTTTTGTTCCAAAAATAATTTCCCCATAAATATATCTATTCGGCTATTGCCCACTTCTGCATTTTAATGCTCAGGTCGATCATTGATACGGTTCTTCCTCAACTGGTTGCCAATACCTTAATTTTTGTGTCGCCAGTGGTCTGTTTTAGTCACTGATGTGCTGTGCCCTGTATAAACGATGCGATCAGAATCTAATTCAATTAACAGTGCATGCTGGCAAGAAAAAAGCGTGACCTGGAACTGACCAGATCAACCAGTGATGCATGAGTTCACAGAGTGCACGTCGATCAATTTAACAGACTACAAAATAACGAAATCGAATTTTTGTACTGTGTCTCACTCAAATGCACAGTCACATCATCGGACTGCTGTTGCTGGTTCTTGCTCTTTTTTGTGAGACCACGCTGGTTAAGCCCGCACTGTACCGTGGGCCTCCACGTGTGAAAGAGATCGGAAAAGTCCCCGTAAAATATGTATTCACACATGAAATTTTACCGGTCCCCATTAAAGAAAATGAGCTACATGGTTATGGGGCGAAACACTATGTCACCACAAAACCAAAGGTCGAAGTCACTGTAGTGACACGAGTCATTGAAGAGGTGCCATTTGTGATCCCATCCAAAAATATGCATCACCACCGCGCTGGTCGACGTCAGTGGCATAGAGTCCCAACGAAACATACAAACAAGCGAGTTCGTCCTTCATCCATCAAGCACGCCCTTGGGACTTACAAACTTGGACATTCAATACCACTGCAGAAAAACCTTCGACAGTTCACTCCACACCTGAGAATGGACGATAGCTGGTCATACGTTGATTACAGTCCAGCGTACAAAAATTCAGACTATGTTTAAAACAGACAATCATATGAGTTTTCATTTCCTTGTTGATCCTATGATGTAATGAAAGTTATTTTAAATCACCTGGTTTCTTTATTTCAATCTTTGCTTTCATGCCACAAGGATCGTTGTCACTATCTTGAAAAACTGTAACAACAAATTTGTTTTCAAGTAGGCGGAAATGAATGAAATAAGAATGATCAGGAACTTGGCTCGGCTGAGTCACAGCCCAGATTGAGTACACACATAGCAATCGGGTGACAAGAACTATATAGGTGATCTTTGCTAGGTGCGTGAGAATGGTCAGCTGGTGGATTTAAACCAGTGTCATCGGTATTACCGGGACTTATTCAACCCGTTCTACACTAGGGTTCCTGATCAGCTATAGCCATTGTTTTCTTAGATATGTTTCTCTTTCATATTGTCCAGCCGCTATGCTAAATAGATAGCGCGACCTCGAAAATGTCAACCAATTATACTTGAAAACAGACGTGAATGAATGTCCTTTAGAAAAGCAGCTAGCTAATGGACATTAAAAAACTACAAAAGGGGGACTATTTTCAGGAGGCTGAAGTTTTTAGTCCTGGAAAATCAATCGCTTACACGTTCTGTTTTTATGTGGAACCACCAGGTAGATACAAGATTACTGAGTCATCAGATTTTCAGCTTCAAAGCACCAGCTGGTCGTCGGATTTCACATCTACCTGATACTTCCCAATAAGGGTTTGTGCTT
>SJOL01004009.1:78720-105765 GCA_004794785.1 Opisthorchis felineus | reverse complement strand
TATTTTTTTATTATGGCTTGTCTCCATTAGGATATGCAGTTAATAAAACTACTCGGGTTTCGGGCATTAATTTGACACAAAAATCAACAGAATCGCGAAAGTCTTGAACGCAACACGTAACCGAGATCGCAGCACTACGTAGGTAGAACTTCATTAAAGATTACAATTATACCCATGGCAAAACATTCGGATGCCCCTTGAGGTGACTGCAAATTTATATATAAACTGCCTTTGCTTTCGGATAGCGTAAAAGCAGTGCAAATTTAGAAGGCTTCTAACCTAAAGTCGCTTTGGTAAAAATGAACGAAACACAGAGGCGTATTGTCAAAATCGTCCGGGGTACGGAAACTGCCCGCAGAGCACAATAAACCCTAATGGGGCACGCTCGATTCCGGGGAAACTAAGTTTTGAAACCAGGTTATGTTGGCCAGGAGTGAACAGAGAATGTAATACTGTATTTTTTAGAGGCTAACATTAACCTCTAGTTACAGAATTGTGAATTTAATCAGCTCTTTTTCATTCTTTGTTATACTTTATATTGTGGCAAACTTCATAGGCTGGACTGTTAGATTTTTTTGGTTGAATAGATGATAGACAAACAGAAACGCGGTCGTATGTGTTTATGAAGCTGTCTTATTTGAAGGGATCTAGATGTGACAGAGCGGACTTTGTAGGAAATGCGTCGGTTTTGCCATTACAGTCCTACCGACCCACAGCTGATGTAAAAATGCGATTTTGAAAAACCGAATAGGGTCGAGATGTTTGGCACCTTTGTACAGTTTTCCAAGAAAACGAAAAAAATTAGTAGCTGTAAAAACCAAGACTTGCGTGATTCATTCCACCATAGTAGCCGGTTATCACTGTTGTCTCAACCGGCTAGGTTGCAGTGAGGCGAGGATGTTTAATGGCAGGGTGAAATTAGGCGTCCGTTTGCCTACTCATAAGTAGCATAAGGGAGCAATATTTATTATGGGCACTAGGTCACCAGCAACCAACCCAGTCACGCCAGACTCCGAAAAATAGGTAGACGAAGCAATAAAGCCGTGGCTTATAAGGACTATTAAAATTTAACCTATGAAAGTATCTTAGAGTCTTTATGAGGCTACTCCAAGGGTTACCGACTTGTGGTACGATGTTAGAACCAGCCCAACCACGTCATAGGCCATGTAAGCCCAGAGAGTTGGAGCAGGGCAATCTGATAGTTAGCAAGCTATTTCTTCTTTCCTTCGAAGGGGAGCCAGATATCTCTCCATAAAATGCTTTAGGAGTGGGAAGCCTTCGTCGAATATATTGGCCAGTATCTTAAAAACTAACATGTTTACACAACTCATTTAAAAAACATTTGGCAAGTGCCAAGATGATTAGAGATGGTCCCTAGGTTTTTCAGTTCCTTTCTCTTTTCTAACCCCGCGCAACGCATCGCGGTCTGTTTATTCCCCTAATAACCCAGTAAAAACCGTGTTTATCTGTCAACCTTTGGGACACCTAGATTTATGTACAGCAAGCTATATGATCGAGTTCTGGTTAAAATGCACTCGGACCGCGTATGGTATTGCCAAGCTCACTTTGGATTCAAAGCCATCCTGCTGTTACCTTACTTTAAACTCCAAGATCAGTCTGAAACTTCATTCAGTGAGCACATGTGAAGGGGGGGAAAGAAAAAGTAGAATATTTTAAGCTCAGTAAAACTAATACTCCTTTGGTGCATTTGTATGGGTTAGTCTAGGCATACAGGCGTTTGGTACGCAAATGTTTCCTGTCATAAACGCACGTGTCATACTCTCGAAATTCCCATGAGGGTGCCAGAACTGGCATCACTCGATCAAACGTGTCGTTTTCATCAAACTTTCAGGGTGAGCAGTGTAGGTGATCTTGAGTGCATCATATACTCAGAGTTGAAAGAAAATTCAAGTGACGTGATCGATCGAACATGAACGTTATTGAGTATTTAGTTGGGCTTAAAAAAACAATCAATATGTAGGACAGTGTGCACCAAATCAGCGGTTTTGGCTTAAACACGAACCCAGGTTCATACAGTCAGGCTAGATTAGGTCATTGTGCAGTTGATCAATCTTTGGAACTTGTTCTGTTCTGCAGAGAAGTTGCTTGCAATGCAGAGACCACTGCATAGTGAGTCCTTACTGTTTCCTTAGCACAGGTGAAAGGTTGTAGAAACTGACTCATGAGTACAAAGGACTGGGAGAATTTCAGAACGCACGAATAACAACAGGCTTCATAGTTCTATAGGCAGTAATTCATGCGCTGTCACGCTCAACTTTGGTTATGTATCCCTGTGTGTGACCTGTGTGTGTCCACGCAAGTTATGTTCGTGTTTGACCTTACTCTCTTTATAATATTGCTTCACGTGTGTTTTGTTTTGAGTTATGCTTGTTTATCGGTTACAATCTCCCAGTCGGCTGTTGTTTTACCCTTCGAACCATTCAGACAGCTCAGCAATCCAACAAAGGGTGAATCGTGCGCATAGCAAAATATCAACGTAGGTGAGATATCAACTAAAGCAATGGATCGAGGAATATTGACCTTGTTTTTCTGTTTTAGGCATGAATTACTTTTTTCGTCAGGGCTTTATACAGAAAGCACTAATTTAGTTGCAAGTGAATTGTAGGACCGAAGCACATCAGCCTGAAATAGGTCCTTCTTCTGCGCAATGTACTACTCATAAGGTTGCTGAAAATTCTTCGACAGCCCACGACCGGTTTCGCCCTTCTTGGGGCTCATCAGGTAGGCGCAGTCCCCGAGTTTTCGTCAACCTTATGTTCTACTTGAACCCAAATTGGACTGTTTTTAAGAAATACACTCATTTGCAAATTAAGTTGGTTTTACGAGAGACTCACCTGGAACCCAGCTGAATCTCTCGTTTGTGATGTTTCCAGGCGACCGAATGAATTTTCAGCAACCTTATGAAATAGTGCATTACGAATATACATGCATCGCGATATCTCGAATATCGTAGCAACTGGAACATGAGGCGGCCTAGTGCAGCAGATTCAGTTGCATGGAAACATCACCAAAGAGAAATTCAGCTGGGTTCCAGGTGAGTCTCTCGTAAAACCAAATTCATTTGCAAATGAGTGTAGTTCCTTCTTCCTTCACTAACTACATTTTTCTGTCCAATGGTACTCAACCGACCACATTATTGCTGAAATTCTTCAGCCATTTGAGACGGAACAATTGAGATTAGCCAATCGGATAAGCTGAAATCGTTTAAATAAGTGCTGCGAAGTTTGCTGTCCACCAAAGGGAGATAAATGTCAAGGAAGACGTGTTTTCTGATCGTATGGCTCCAGCTGACTGTTCGTATTGTCTGCTCCGATCAAAAAGATGAACAATTGGAGTGTACATTCGCAGCGCACCACATATTTACAGCGAACTGTCCTGGCAGCCTTTTTCGTTTTGTAACTCAAAACGACACCAGCTCCAGCCTTCCACCATTAGCTCTACAGCATACTGTAGAAAAGTGCCAGAAAGTATGTCTGTTGAACAAGAAATGCGCTGGGTTCATTTACGAAGTAAGTTGCTGGCAGATATTAGAAACATTTAGACTCATCGTCAGAGGTAGATTAATATACCCAACTGGTGCATACTTTATTACAGGACAGTCCACAATGTACACTTTTGAAATGGACGGGCCATTTTGGAACGCTGGAGAAAACTGGAACGAAATTTGCTCGTCTTCAGTGTTGCGGTAGGTTAACCAGTAGTTTGCCTGGAATAATTTTATGTGTTTCATTATAACAAAGCCAAACGGAAGTACTTGGAAACAAAAACTAAGAAGTTAGAATTAAAAAACACCAGATGTATGCTTCCTGATAATCCGGGGGAAATGTAACGGTCTAAGGACTGTAGCTTTGCGGACAACTGCTCCTTCCTGGATAGTCAAGTCTATGATCTGTGATACCTATGAGTTAGCCATGGTTAGCCTGATTTGAACATCCGAACTTTTCCGTTAACCTGCAAACAAGTCATACTGTAAGGAAATTATGAACAACAATCGGTATCCCAATTATAAATCCAACAGGAAGCCTGTTCAGCCAACCTAACTGTCTTGTCACCGACAGTGTTTCGAGCCCAAACACCATCAACGGCGTTCCAGGGAATGAAACGTTTTTGGTACTTCTTTCATCGGTCAGTAAGGTGGCTATAATGTCATAATGCACGAAATTCATTTTCACGCAACGATTAATCCAAAAGTGGACTTTACTTTTTTAGTGTGTCGTTTGCTCATGGTCAGACTGTCGTTCTAGTGAAACACCCCGTTTAGGGCAACGCCAAATCTTGTGTGTACATGCTGCTCTTTGGGATGTAGAGACTATCGTATCTTTGTCTGATAGTGGTCAACTCAGTTGTAGTAACAAAACTAATTTCTCAGCCTTTCCCTGTCCACTTGACATGTCCAGGGCTAAACAGAAGCAGTCGAGATACCAGAAGTGAGTTCGAACCACTGACCTTCCGGTAGGTGCGTCCACTCAGTTATACCGAGCTTAGCTGTAGCCAATCCACGCTTGGTTGAGTATTTCTAACCCAGATGCCTTGTCTGATTTGAAATCTGTGATTCAGTGGAAATATTAACTTTGCCAAAATGCTCTTCTTGTGTGAATCTGCCAAGTCACAATTTGATCGATCAATCACAGTTACCGGTTTGTTGTAACCATGGTATTCACATTCACATAACCCTCGTTTAAGTAGACCTCCTCCTGTCTCTGTACGATTATTCCGATGAGTCTACACCAAAGTGGGGAGCGCTAAACTTCGATTTCACAAATCCGCAGCCATCTACATCACGGAATCCCAAACTACGATGATTTGAATATTCAGAAAGATCTAACTTAGATTTTTATGTTTATGTACTGATACATGCTACTTTACTAACAAAGAAGACAGCTAACTGGGATGATCGTATCCGGATTTGTTGTCGTATTACCAGTGTGTCGGTCATAACTAATCTTCCCACGGGTTAAAGAGAATGTTTTGCTTACCGGCCTTCAAATAAGCGGAAATACAAACTATTTTTATTGTACACTGATTAGAAAACTGTTTCCCAATCAATCGTTGTAAGAATGCACCGCCTTTTTTACACTGAGTTCTGAATTCGATAAAACATATCTGAGACTTAAAAATCCGGACAACAAGTCACCATTTAGCAAAACAAAGCGGATTATGGGATTAGGAAAATGTGGAAATATCCAGAAATTTCTAGACATATGCCAGTAATAAAACCTGACTAGCTTGAGACTTTTGAAGCATGCAAATTGCATGCTTACGTCAGTAATACAGTGAGAGTGTTAAACTTGCAACATGAACCCACAAGCAAACCTATGTTCCCAGGTATCCCACATGATTACAGAACGTTGTGGATGTTGGTGGCGTTTTTTGACAAATTGCCGAATTCGCAAAACATATTGAGTTGCTTCACTAATAATCGTTCAGCTGCAGCACCCTTTCGGTGCCTAGATGCCATGCCGCCCAAAGGAGGCACGAGGGCTGGGCTACTGCCAGGTTGCCCAAGCCTAGACAGGGGAAGTCGAGAGGCAGAGGTCGGGTTCGAACCACGGACCTTCCGGTCAGTAAATTTGCGCTCTAACCACTGAGCTATCGCGGTTCACTGGTGATATTAGATGTCAGTCAGAAAGCACACTAGTGCGTCCTTGATATTTACCCACCTTTTACGGTAAAACAATCTTATTCCTTAGAGAGTTTACTCATGGTCTGTGGACATACCCTACCTGTACCCCCTTCATTGATTAAAAGGTTTCTGTTTCAAGTGGGTGTTTTTCTGTTGGCTGTGTCGGGAAGCGTTAAGGTGCCCTCACATCATAGTGCTTGATCGGATTATAAACGGACTGAGAATCTACTAACATTCCTCTTAAAGGAAACTACTCACAAGTTTGTTGAAAACCCTTCGACAGCCCACGACCGGTTTCACCCTTCTTGGGGCTCATCAGATAGGCGCAGTCCCCGAGTTTCCGCCAACCTTATGTATTCCAGTTTTTCCGAACATTGTGGTCAAAACTGATGTTTTAGGCGGTCATCTATCCTTGATGAGCACGCCGCCGCGGAACAGTAATGAGAAGCTGTAACTCAGTTGAGGGGGGACTGAGAAACTGAGATGATTCCAACAGGCATTTCAGTCACAGAGAAAATGTTAGGAGAATGGTCTCTACTCTCCGCAAAACAAATATCCGAGCGCCACTTAAAGAAATGAAGGCATAAGCGAGATCTTATTACCTTAGAACAGTGAATCTCATTCGAGTCGATAACTTGCTGAGTTCTGTGGGACTTATTCGGTACTTGGTGGGTCGTGTTGTTGAGGATGTCACTGACTTCAAATATCCATTACTTAAGGCTCATTAGGTAGGTGCAGCCCCAGAGATTCCGTGGACCGTATGTTATACTTGAACCCAATTTGGACTGATTTCGACAAATACACTCATTTGCAAATCACTTTGGTCTTCACGGAAGACTCAGCTGAATCTCGCGTTTACGATGTTCATTCACTTGTCTTTTGCTCCATAATCACTCGGCAATTATCACTTCTTTTCCTGCCTACTGAAAGAGCACCACCAATGACTTGATTTGTACTTTGATAGAGGTGGGCGCAACAGGGATTGTGATGTTTTGGCCTTCCAGCAAGAATAGTTTTACAGTATTTCTCAGATACACAACAAGCTTTGGGATCATCATCGCTCTTTATATATTCACCAAAAAACCAATTGGAGACCACGTGTAAAATTAAACTGGATTAAACTGTCCTCCAGAATTGGGATAATCAGCAAAACTGCGATGGTTTTATTAGAATTCCGTCCAGTCAAGCGAGTGCATCGGCTATCCGGTAAACCAACAGTGTCAGTAACACTGCTTGGGGATGTGGTTAGCTCGCACGCGCTGCTTAGTTCTTGGTTCGTTTAGCGTGTTTGGTGAATGGATTCCGAACCTTTAGTCGCCAGTCCTCATGATACCGTCACTAAGCCATTGATTGTGAGACCGAAAGTTTAATCTAACTTCAATGCTCGGGATCACATCGGTGACAAATCTCAGCTGAATATCACAAACGAGAGATGTGCTTAAAATTTAGTTTGGTTTGAAAATGAGCGTATTTCGCACACTACATTTGTCCTATTCTGTTATGGCTACATAGAAACGAAACACATTCTGGCGTTTGAGCTCGGCGACCGAAAGTTTATCGAAATCATGTCAGCAGGCTTCCTTTATTGGTAGGCGCAGTTCCTGAGACTCCGTCAACCTTATGTTCTACCTGAACCCAAATTACACTGAAGATGACTCCTCGAATGGTGACGAAATACCTGCAAGTCAACTTCCAAGCTCGGCGAACAGATCACCAACCACTTGATTAATTACCAGTGGACCGTATGTTATGCGCGGCATAACGAGATGTCATTTTATACACAAAAACTGAACGGTTTGCTCGGCATTCGTACCTCTGTCATACGTAGCTAGGTATTTGGGCGATCCGCCAAATAATAATCTTTTCCCGAGAAGTTTTCGGGTTAACTAGGTCCCACCGTTGGTGTTTGTTTTGGGAACCAGTGCAGTTGTTGCACGCCGCCCACACAAATGGTGTTAGTTCACTCAATCATGCTAGGACTAACAGTATAAATCTGAATGTGCCCACCTTCACTCAGTAAGAGTTTGACGTGGGTTACTACGGAGACCGCTAGAGTTCCCACAACTGCACATATTCTCATGTGAATTGGAATGCGGAAGGCAAGCAGGCACAACTCACACAACTAAATATTTAGGAGTATAGTACAAACTCTCCTGGCGAGTCATGGTACAAACCAGCTACAGTTGATGGGATTCAACTACATCAGTACATTTAAAATCATAAGAACGTGCAATCCCAGAGCTTGATTTGGTGGCCGCTTGAATAAAGTACTCTGATCATCGGGTGAATCTCTGGATTTGTCAACAGCCATGCGAACAAAAAATCATAGATACCAAAAATTTCGGGAGACGAACCACCTTACACACTTTCCTAGGAGGAAACCCTTGAAAGGGAACGTCAAAGATACGGTAGCGGAGATTAACTTGGCAGCGTGGAACGTTTCCTTTATTGCGGCCCCCTGAAACGAATTCCCGAACACTTTCCAGTCTCTCGGAGGTAGGACTTACTCATCAAGTGGAAAAGCTTTAAAACGAATGCTCCGATACCTTGACCACGAAGGACCAGTCCGTCGATTCCCCGAAAGCTCGCTTGCACCATCGATACATCAAATCCAGCGGCGGATGCTTCTTGATAGAAGTTGGATCTATTTCGTTTTTTTGCGATGCTCACATGGTATCAATAGTCGGAACATAAAGCAATTGCACCACGGGTTGAAGATAACGTAGCTCTAACATAGAACAAGGCGACATACAAAACCTGATGGTTGGACTGTCCTATTCTGATGTATTTTGTGTTAGGATCTAGTTTTGTTGTTCCGAAATGGGTTCAGCTTTGTGGGACGCAAGCAATCTTTGTTGGTCATGGCGATGAATATCTTGGGTATTCACTCCAGCTGAAGCGAGCTCCTAATTTACATGTTTGCTTGAAACAGCCTGGTACAACATGAATTGCCCTGTCTCACTATAGAGGGGGACGATGCGATTCCTGTTAGTAACTTCCCCTATGAAGAATCACCTACATTGGAAAACCGTTTTGCTTTCTTCCAAAGGTGTTTCCTGCGTCGGAGGGAACAGTATCAAGTTGCAAATTATGAGTACGGAGCACTAGATGTATTCACAGCAGGAAAATTTCATATAACATCAATTCCAAATCGAACCGATTCTTCATACTTCTTGTGCAAAGCGTGTCTAATAAAATTGATCGTAAACATCCACAATAAAGCATGAGCGTAAGGTAGTCAGCCCAGTATTTCTAGTCGGCCCTGTCCGCTACCAATACCTTCAGGTATTGCAGATCCTGTTCCTTCATGAGAGCTCAGTTGTGTGTCTAGTAGTCCAGCCCAAGTGCTCACACAGTCATCACATGAAAGGTCGACCGTTCCGTTTGAAATGAGGGATCGGTCGAAAAAACGA
Organism: Opisthorchis felineus; assembly: GCA_004794785.1. Classification (NCBI taxonomy): domain Eukaryota; kingdom Metazoa; phylum Platyhelminthes; class Trematoda; order Opisthorchiida; family Opisthorchiidae; genus Opisthorchis; species Opisthorchis felineus. The sequence continues at coordinate 96,708 of SJOL01004009.1, read as the reverse complement.
CACAGTACACTGGTGAGCTCGCCCTAACCACCGAGCTTTTCACTTTCGGTTTTCTGAAGTTATTTCCGTAGATCGTGCGAATCTCAGTTCTCCCATCTTTCAACCTCATTGTGGGATGAAGAGTTCGTTATTCTGAACCGGAGTATAGAGTGGTTTAAATTTTTCAAGTACGGTTCATTGTAGACAAGTCCTCTGTAATCGTGCTCCACCCAAACTAGTAAATCCGTTTTTGCGAATAATTATCAGGTAGGCTTTTCAAGGTATATGTAAATCGATCATTCTAACGATGCGAGCATAAAAAAAACTCCATGATGACATTCCAGGCTAGGTTTAACACTGGTTGTGTATTTCATCAGTCTAGATGATGGCACGATACTTGGTTCCCCTATTGCTGGAGTGGCATCTAGGCAATATTGTTACATCAAGAACCTTACATCATTGTAAACATGTTCTTTGTGCAGACGTAGATTCGAGAACGACCAATCAAACAGACAAAAGATGGTGAAACAGTGCACGATAAGCAAAAGGAGGCTGATTTGAGGAACACGAGGATCACCCGCTTCAACTAATGTGATTCCGCAAACCCATTGGGCTTTATGGTCCATAGTGGTGTACTATGTTTAAAGCGCTGAGCTCTAGCACCCTTTCGGATCCTAGCTGCCGTGCCAACGGAAAGAGGCACGAGGGCTGGGATAATGCCAGGTTGCCCAAGCCTAGACAGGAGCAGTCGAGATGCTGCTGTTGGGTTGGAACCACGGACCTTCCGATCCGTAAGCTGGCACCTTAACCATTAAGCTGTCTCGACGCCAAACTATTTTTATCGCCCACTGTGTCCGAATAACACTTCAGATGGAGATGGAGAAGAAAACAAAAAATATGATGTGTACTGCGCTATCATTATTATCATCAACAGCAACACATCAGTGGTGGAAAGTGTTGTTTGATCGCAATACAACCATACATAGAGTAAGGAAGCCCTAACAAAAGGAGGTCCAAAAAGGCCCCACCAAAAGAGTAGGAAGGATAGAAAGCGCCATGTTCAGGGAGAATACACCTGCCAAAGTCATGAGCGCCGTTTTGGAGCAAGATGCCGTCAGCGGGAGCTGAATTAACGTCCTTTGTGAACTTCACCCAACACAAGATCAGCGCATAACGACAGACAAGCGTTAAACAGGCAGTCCGGTTATTAAGCGACAACAAGCCAACCATTAAGACTGGCTGTGTGTTATGTCCTGTAGCCAAGGGCACGAGGTCTCATGGACCCCATCCAGGAAGGTGGAAAGATGTTACAGCACCAAACTTGATAGCGATCATTTTCACTCCACGTAGCCAAGTAATCTCGTATCCGCTGCAAACAGGGTTTTGTTACGGTGATGTTTTTAATCTTCAAAATGACGAGGCAGTTTGGTTCGACGATAAATTAAAAACGTTTACAGTGATTTTTTAGATACTACACTTCAACCTCCTGACGGCAAAGATGACGCAATTTGGTGAATAGTGCTCATGCGCTGATGATGTGTCTATTGAATTCATCTCTCGCAGCTGCCAAGAAGAGTAAACCTATCAATTTAATCAAGTTCTTTATCCTTAAGTTCCAACAGGATATGTGGGAGTGATAAATATTGATCTAAGCCTTTGCAAAAAATTCTATCCATCTGATTTATGCCAACCAATCTTTATCCATATGTAATTTCGGCAGGCATATTTAATTTCCCTGAAAGAGTGCAATCCATGACGTCGTCACTGCCAGAACCGAACAAAAATGCGGAGAGGGGACAACCCTGGCGAGGCCTGTTAGCAGTGGGGAAACCGATGCGGTTGATCGGCAGAATAGGTGACGCCGCTGAAGCACTTGACGTAATGTGAATCTGTGGTCGGTACATTCCATAATTAGTCCGAGTCCTCCCTAGTGCTCTCGGAAATGCATCATTCGTGATGGGGTCAGACGCAAGCCACATCATTACTGAAGCTAAGAGTGAGTCTTATGCCTCTATGGTTGAAGCAGTCCCTTTGGTTAATATTTTGAGTGAAGCCACAATAAGTGATTGTCACCAATTCATCGGAACGCATTTAGGCTTAAGCTGGTCCAGCCAAAAAAACATAAAGACTCACCTTCATTTTTGAGTAAAGCTGATGGAAGCTCACCTAGCCTTGCAACCCAATGGTGCTTCAAGAAGAAAGGTATGTCGTTGCATCAGAAACCGACAGAGAGTCTAAATACACAGCTCTAGTTGAGCGATTAAATTGAGAGACGCACCGGTAAATATACTCTTATAGAAAACAAGTGATGGAGACGCTGGTTCCTGTCGAATTTTCAAATATTATTTGGCATATCTTTAGCTTAATCTGATGCTCTCCTCAATTTCTGGCGGAATCACGCTTGACGTCCGAAGGGATATAAAGCCTGGTATCGAGAAACAGCAGTGACGGAAGTCCAACACTTATTTGGTGGACCCTCAGGCGCACCACATGCGAGGATTGTTACCGTATGAATAGCGGTGCTTAACTCGTTCCATTTACGACTGACATCTTGCTAGTAAGCTGTTTTCAATGCTTCTCATAGGACTGTCTAATTTTTTCGATAGCCAAACGAGGAGTTTGCTTGTTAGATCCGTCGGGAAAATCCATCAATAATGTGTACCGACGGACTGGATCGACGCGACTGGTCCAGAAAGGTTGACAGTCAGGAATAAAACCCCTTCATCGACTGCTGATAGCTATGCGGTCAATCTGGTTCCACATTTGTTCATCAGCCACAAGACATTATGGAACGCAGTGGTGTCTACTTTATCTGAAAAGAGGAACAAATTTTGATCAGTACAAAGCTATACAATCATCATTGTCATTATGTCTGATTCCAAGCTGAAGGAGCCATCAATTTGCCTCTTCGATTAACTGAGATACCCTAACAGTGCACCGAGGTCGCCGGTGAATACGGCGATGTCTGGGCTCCTAGTGCTGGGTGAAAACGTGGCCTGTTCCAATGAAAATCACCTTTCATCGAATCAGATCTACGGTTGTTTGGTAAATATGCAGCGGCTACAAAGATAGAGCAGATTTTATTTTGGCCAGTGCTTGTTCTTACAGAGTATGATGAATAAATGGAGCTAAAGCAGTTACTCATGGGATGCAGTCAGGCAAGAAAGCCTCACCTCGAGGCCAAGAGCCACGCCAACACCGGCGTAACTCGCTGCAGGAAATGCGGAATCGTCTGAAGCTCACAGGTGATAGCGTCTAGGTAACGAAGGTACTCTAAACTCCATTGCCACACTTGGCCCTTGTATTCCAGCCTGAAAAAGCTGAAAGTGTCTGTCCATACGGAGCATCTTGTTAACCAGTTTGCTTTAGGGTTGAAAGACGCAATAAAAAGCAGGTGAATGAAATTTGCAAAGCAGAAGGGAAGCGGTAGACGTGGGCAGGTGTATGTTGTTAGTCAATTCTTTGGATGAAAGCCTGATGTGCTTATGGCTGAGACCCACATTGTGATGACCCATAAATGGAGCAGGAAATGAGTTAACAGATAATATTAAAGAAAGATGGGAGGTGTCAGCGATATCCCCCTGCTGTATGTATCTGGTAAGCCGAACAGACTGAGGGCACAGTGTACCTGGCAATGTGTGGCCTGAAAGTAATTTTATTTGCGTGTGTGCAATGAGACGCAGCCCTGAAGTTCAAACATTGACGGAAGAATGATTGGGACATTCAACCGAAACCTTTGATTCAAAATATTGACCGAAAGTCAGTGGCTGTTTGTACAATGATAAGCGAGCAGTGTGGCTTTTAATGAACATGTCAAAACGCGCGTTCCAACCTCAAAAATGCAGGACGAGGATACTCTGTTATTGTGACTTCTATGGATTGACCAGCCTTAAAAGTCGGACTGTGCGAGGCAACCTCCAGCATAGCTCAGTGAGCCAAGGAGAAGCACAAATTTTCTAATCTGTTCCTAACGGATATACTACGTCAAACATGATATCAAATATCCAATAATGCATCATATAACTTAAAAAATAATACTTGACCTGAGTCCAATTCCGTTGCCATGTGGAACCAAGGCTTTGGAACTTTCCCCTGAATAAAGTAGTCCATCTTTGGTAGGACCACTCTGACAGGTTCCACTGGGTCATTCCTGTTGAAAAGGCACCATAAATAAACGGTCCAAAAGGGATTATTAGGTTTCACAACACTCGGTGATGTGTGCGTACAAAGATTCCATTGTTCGGTTGAACCGTTTACAACCTGGAGCATTATCGCTGGTCAAGGTATTTCTGCCCAGTGCGTAAGTATGACTAAATCCAGCTCGACAGTGTTCCCTTTATTTCCAAACCATCGTTGACTGACTTCTGAAAGCGCTCACTCAGTTGTGTCGGGAATCCAAGCATCTGTATGGTGATGTCCTGACAAAGGTCGTGGGGCATCCATAGAAGAAATGCCGTCTGAGCTAAAAATGAGTCTCTCGAGGACAGCTAACTGAGCACCTCGAGTTCACGGTAGGCATGATTACACCCCGGAGTTAGTCTTTTTTTTTAACAAGACTATTGAATTTTCTGTGACAATGTAGATTTAAAGGAACCGTCTTTGAAACTAGTGGATTATAGGCAGCGCAATTTCACGTCAAGAACACTTTCGACAGAATCGTCCAAAGTGCACCCACAACGTTTGTACGGTTCGACAAAACTGCGTTTTCATCCTATCTGAATTGAACAATTTTCTCCCTTATTTCCTAACCAGTGACCACCTGGCTGTTAGAGTTGCTTCATCCTGTTCATCATTCTCATCACGTCAACTTCACAGGTACAATTTTGGAACTGTTTCCACTTTGAAGGACGTGAGCGAAGCCTTCTTTTGATGTCGTATCTTTGTGCACAAAGGTCCTCATTTCAAGCAGTTAACTTTGTATATCCGCCTGGCCAATAAAAAACATCCGATTTATCCCAGTTTTGAATTAAGAATAACTGATTTTGAGTTGTACTTTTAGCAGTCTGTCTTATTTGTAGATGGACAGCGTTGCGATGAGATCTTGTTTATGTCCGCCTCTAGCAGACGTCATCCTCGTTAGAGTTAGACATGAAATCCAACATACTCTAGTTTCCACACTGATCTTTACTTGGCATACATATGTATTAAAGGTTTGTATTTTTTAACTTCTTGCCTACTCACTTAACTGCTGGATGAGTCGTATTCAGTGATGTCGCGCATCGCAGCCCCCTGCATCCCGTACCTAAGCAATCCTAGTTCAGCTTACGGACAGTGTTGACAAGGTTATCAACAATTGGGCGTGCGCAGAAATTGTTCCAGCCAGCAAGGTTAGCAGGACACTCTCACTGGACTCATGTGACTTGAGTTTATTTCTTTCCTTTCCTCGGTACCCACAATTTGTCCCACTTGAAGAAAGCAATATCTTCTGGACAACGACCAGTGGTTGCCATTCTTTAGGGGTTCCTGACGCGAAAAGCCCGTTCTCCATTCATACAGTAGCATAGTATCTACTGTAGCGTTGACCATCGGTCACTTTTTCCGAGACCGATTTGCTGATGATACTAGAAATCGTGGTGTACACACAAGCGCCTATATTGTTGGTGTTGAGACATCCTTCAAGCCATTTGAAGTTGTATGGCACTTTGAGTGGGTTTATACCAAGATTGGGACTTCGTTTGTACACTGGGCTGGCACCCGTCTCCGGATCGGCCTGTTACATCAAAATATGCCAATAGACATCCGGGCACCATACGTAACGCCATATGCTGTTTGCGCTGAGCCGCATGTGAATCCGACAACAAGCTGTCTTACTGTTCTCACTGCCTTAAGGCATATTAGAATGCTTGATAAATTTCAATTGCACCCCCTGCGCATGGTACTCTGAATTGAGAGACAAGACCAACGGACTAGAGTTCACCTTGCTGTTACGTTGGATGAGCTCAAAAAATGGAGGTCAAGCGAAACATCCTGCCACCTTTGTGGTAAGTTACAGAAACTATAATCTTGGTTCCAAAACTTGGAAAAACCTTACAGTTGACATTGCGGCCTGACAAACTAGAAAAAGCAAAAAATGAAGGGCTTTTTGACACAACACGTCTCCATACTCGAAGGTGAGCGTATCAAATAAAAAGGCGTACAATGTCGAACAGACCCACAGCTCCCAGGATCTGTGCAACTAACAGACGTGCCTTCCTAAGCAAAATCGAACATGCAGTTCATCAGCGTACCCAAACTAAACCACCACGAAGGCATCATTGAATCGCCCAGGTGAAGTTATCCTTTTTCCAGCCAACAACTGCCAATCAACGCTACCACCATGCTACAAGATGAAAGCATCAGTAGCAGTCCGGCTGCTAGTTTGCTGCCTGGCTATAGATCCCCACCCAAATCGTCCGGCAATAGGCATTCATCAGAAAGTATGGTTATGCAAAATGTTATGCCATCGTGCGTAGGCCTATGGCTCCCAATATGCTTCCGCATCTTTGTCCACCGATCTCATTCTCTCGGGTTTATACCGTCATCGAACTACAGTCGGCTCCGCGCAAACCGTCTGTGTTCTATCTACCATACGGAAGCGTCCAGTGAATCGACCATCGCTGACCGGCGGAACCGTTTAGGATGCCAGTCAATCACTATAATTGAAGGCTCGCAGTCAAACATAGGAAAATACTCGTACTGTTGGTAAATTAAATTGATAGCCTGGAGGCTATTTTTGGCTCCGTTAACTTCCTATTACCTGCTCACCGCCGGATATACTGGAAAACTCTAAAACGGACAGGGAAAAACAAAGATGCAGAGTGGATTCAGGTTCACTTACACTCCCAACTAGTGTGACATTCATGGATTAAGCTAAGTAGTTTTTCTGCTTCATCAAAACAAATCCAAGAATCAAGCAAGAGCACCCAGTTTACTGACGATTTTCGAAGGTCCATCAAAAGTTGGAATGGCGGACAAGTTGAGGAAAAGATGAAGCTGATCGACGCAACATGTGATGGAGTACTTTTGATGTCTTTTCATCAAACAGTGGACAGTCAACTATAACTGGGTGACTGGCGAGCCTTCGATATAGCTCGGTGGGGATAAAACTTGTAGTAAACCAGATGACAACGTGTAAACCTACATCGTTTTTCTCACAACGCTATATATATATATATATATATATATATATATATATATATATATATATATAATTCATTTAGTCCTTGATGAAAGGAAGTATGTTGTAGGTTGAATTTCTGTAAATGAACTCGTCACAGTCTTGACAGAAGGTCCTTCAAATAGTGCATCTGTTCTCGAGCACTCACTGATAGTCAGTTGACATATTTATAAATACTGTGGTCACAATTTCAAATACATAGAATGTCGCTTGTGTCTTAATGAGACTGTCGATAATGGGAGAGCCATCCGACTGACGTGATTATCGACCGATTTGATTATTGCGCACGAAATTGACTTTGCGCAAACCAACCCTAACCAGCAGATCAGTGCAACGACGATGATCATTGATTCCCAGCCATTTTCGTTGCTCATCAGATAACTGACTATTTAAGTTGCACTGAGTTACTAGTACACAGTGAACTTAAGATCAGAAATGAGGACCCTTCTGTTCTGCACATCGGCTTGTCTCCTCTTTGGGTTAGTACTTAGCGTGCCGCTAAAACCAAAGTACGCCTTCCATTATGAGTTGAAGCCATCTCCCAAGACAGAGAAACGCCAAGAAACCGAGAAGGAGTCGCTAGTTCACCTGAAGGAGGCTAGCAAAATTGATACAGAAAACGAAAAACGTGAGCACCAATTCACCAAGTACGGATATGATGATGACGATGACGATTATGAATATGGTTACGACAGTAACTACGACTTCGACACCTACGGTGGATATGGGGAGAAAAAGGAAGAGAAGACCTCACCGAAGGTTGAAAGAACTGGGGACAGTCAGTATCAGAAGAAACACGCAATTCGATACGAGAAGCGAATTGACAGGCAACGGGAAATAACTCAAGAAGTCCAACATCTTCCTCACTTGGTCCAGGTGGTCTCACATAACAAGTACAGTGATGAAAAACAATATGGAAGCAGCGGATATTCGAAGCCTGTCAACAATTATGGCAAACACGACGGGGAGTACGGCAAGTCCCCAGTGGTATTACCCAAGTACGGATATGACAAGTATGATGACGATTACGGGTATGGCGATGACAAATACGGTAGCCATGGTGACAAATATGATTACCAATATGACGATAAGTTGGACAAGTACGAGGGAAAGTATGACGAGTATGCCGGAAAGTACGAGGACAAATACAGTAGATATGGTGACTTATATGCCTACAAAGGTGCCGAAAAGTACGGCAAATATGATGACCAATACGACTACAAATACGACAAGTACGGCCAATACGAAGATAAATACGGTAAATATGGTGACGAATACGACTACAAGTACGCCGACAAGTACGGCAAATACGAGAATAAATACGATAAATATGATGACGAATATGACTACAAGCACGCCGACACGTACGACAAATACGAGGATAACTACGGTAAATATGGTGACGAATACGACTACAAATACGCCGACAAGTACGGCAAGTACGAGGATAAATACGGTAAATATGGTGACGAATACGACTACAAATACGCCGACGAGTACGGCAAGTACGAGGATAAACACGGTAAATATGATGACGAATACGACTACAAATACGCCGAAAAGTACGGCAAATACGAGGATAAATACGGTAAATATGATGACGAATACGACTACAAATACGTCGACAAGTACGGCAAGTACGAGGATAAATATGGTAAATATGATGACGAATACGACTACAAATACGCCGACAAGTACGGCAAATACGAGGACAAATACGGTAAATACGGTGACGAATACGACAAATCCGTTGATAAATATGGTCACAAATATGAAGATAAGTACGCCAAATATGAGGATAAATACGGCAAATACGAGGACAAGTACGGTAAATATGGTCAAGAGTATGATTATGGATATGACCATCACAGTGACAAGTACGACCAGTATGATGAGAAATATGATGCCTATGATCGTTATGCTAAGGTGAAACGTGACCAAACTGGTAAGTACAACAAATATTACGACAAGTACGATGATACTTACGGTCATTACGATGAAAAGTACGATGCTTACGATAAGTACGACAAGTACGATCGATATCAAGATAGGTACGACGATAAACATGTTGACAAATATGAAGGCTACGATCGATACGGCAAGCTGCGACGTGAGTCCCGCAAAGCGAATGACAAACATTACGGATATTATGACGCTGGAGATAAGTACGATTACTACAACGACAAATACGACTATCCGCATCGTCACTCGACTAAGTATGAGAAAGCGCGCCAAGGAAAGTATAGTAGATATTAAACACGTAATTGCACGCACAAATAAATCTTTCATATCTGCTCGATTTCTCTTTCATAACGGACAAATTACACTTAAGAAACCTACAAGAGATAGGACTAGGATGGCTATTAACCGTAGAAGGGGGTGGCTTTAAACTCAATGCGACTTGTAAATGTCGAAAATGCTACTGAAGGTACGTTATTCTATGGCTATCGTAGCTAATGCAGTGAAGATGATGTAGTGACTGATACTGGCTAGAAGTAGACAAATAGTTCAGGCTCAGGTCTGCAGCAAACTTACATAGATACTTACAGTTTAGACTGGTTTATCGATTTCGACGGGATGACTTGCATCCGTTTAAATCAGACTACTCTGGAATACTGGCATATTTAAAAGAAATTCCTAGTCGCTTTTCTCCCCCGAAGAAGTATCGTTTCTGACTGATTCCTACGATGCTAGTTTCTTCTGAATGAAACAGATATGACCATTCAAATGAGCGAATATCAACCTGAAGAGGATCCGCTAGAAGGTCACTCCTTGCTTATCCTTTGAACATACCAAAGTGAGAGTAGATTCCACCTTATAAAAATTTTCTTACATTTTGCAGTATGTCGCTCCATGTGTGAGAGTACAATAAAACTTGATATAAAAAAAATTATGCAAAAAGACGCAAATATTTTAAGTTCACCATCAAGCAATATCATTAGAATGAGTAGCGGTCGCCAGCGAAAATGATCCGATGTAGCAGATAACAGGGTACATCGGGATCTGTTAAGGCATCTTCAGGAGTTATGAAATTCAGTCATATTGAACTTTCGTAAGGAAAACCGGTATTCGTTTTCGAATTGGCCTTCGACATCAAAACGATGCCGATGTGCACCCGCGCGTAATGGGTTGTGCCACGTATGGTTTACGCCGAGTCACATTTGCATCCACCTGAAGGCGCTGTGGCCGGTGTATTCCCGAGGGACTAAGACCGTAGGGTAAACGGGTAGGGGTAGTTCTAAAGCCATTAGCAATCGCCATGAAACGAGTCCACGGTCGCTAGCATGAGAAATCTGCTGAAATTCTCCACCCGATTTAAAAAAAGTACTATGCATCACTTGAGGAAGAATGCCATGTTGAGAATAGTCCTGGCTACTGCTATCAAAATAATCTTGTTGGAGGCTTGAAGAAAGAGAATAGATTCTGGCGAACTACACTCAACTGCAGTTGAATGGCAGGAGTAGAGGCCACACAGTAACCTGGGCTAAGACGTCAAGTCGAAACCCATGGTAGACATATTGTTGTCTATTCTAAGACCCTAATAGAAATTACACGCTGTTTGACATGAAACGGTGGTAAATGCTCAGCAGTTCCGGGCCAAACTCTGCCCGGTTATTGTTAAACAGACTGAGCGCCGTGTGGTGCTTAATACGGATATGTGCATTTACATTTGTCAAATTAAAGGGTACTCGAAAAGCAAAGTATCGACAACTTTTACTCATTTCGTGAACGGAACAAGTCGAAAAAGTAAGCACCATGAAAGCAAATCAGCAAAGCCATTCGACAGCTCTTCCTCAAAATCAACAAACCTGTCAGGTGTAATGTGGGCTAACATTCAGAGAAGGGTGATACCACCTTGAAATGGAAAATCAAATTAACAGTTCAGAATGGCCAAGTCATTTTGAGCTGCCATGGAAGCCAGCGGGTATCATTCGAACCACTTGACACACGCCGAATTTTCGTAAAGGAAGCCTGATATAACTTGGTTGAGATTCTTTTGTGTCTTTGCTCATTCCAGACATCAGGGATATGTTTTCTATCTCGAGACATCACCCTGATTAGTTGCTTCTTTCGGGTGTGGTAAGTACAAGCTTTGTGCAGCAAGCTAAGACAGTAAGTTAAGTTAACGCTCATAAAACGAGAAAATTGATCCGAGAATGCATTTTAGACAAAGGTTTCCATGAGTGATCACTGATGACGTGAATTATCGCTCCCACATAAGTGACAGGACGCCTCCACCTGCATCGACGTGCATAAAAGTATGACATAGGTTAGCGAAATACACTCATTTACAAACAAATTTGGTTTTGCGAGAGACTCACCTGGAACCCAGCTGTATCTCTCGTTTGTAATGTTTCCAGGCAACTGAATATGCTGCACCATGCTGCCTCATGTTTCACTTGCTACGATATTCGAGATATCGTGATACGTGTATATTCGCAATGCATTACTCATAAGGTTGCTGAAAACTCATTCGGTCGCCTGGAGACATCACAAACGAGAGATTCAGCTGGGTTCCAGGTGTGTCTCTCGCAAAACCAAATTTGTTTTCAAATGAGTGTATTTCGCTAATTTCGTGCAATTTGGGGTTCAAGTAGAACGTAAGGTTGACGGAAACTCGGGGACTGCGCTTACCTGATGAGCCCCAAAAAGGGCGAAACCGGTCGTAGGCTGTCGAAGAACTTTTAGCAATGGTGGTCCATATGAAGCAAGGACTGGTCGTTCGGCCTACAAGAAGCGTCCTTTCTTCAGGAGTCTTTTGATAATTCTGTTCTTTTATAATGAGGGCTAGTTATTGAAGATCCCTAGAGGTATGTCTTTGTAACTGTCTACACAGTCTAGTTGGTACAATGAATTAGGAATCAACTATTTTGATGGTGTGATCATCAACACAAAACATGAATGCCTATTTTGTAGGAGCGTAAGCATGAAAAAATGGGTTATAGAAGTTATGGACATGTGTCATTGTTTGACCCTTGTGTGGACGCAGGCAAGCTTGCTTGGACTGTCGCATTCCACCCCTGGGGGATTCTACAAATGAGACGACCTACATCTGCGGGAGAATGTTAGACTTGTAAGGTTTTCCAACTGTAAAACCTCCCAGAAATGGAGCGAAGAAAATAGCGGTTTGTCCAAATAGCTGACTTTTTTCTCCAGGAAAAGACGCTCAGATAGAATTGATTCATTGGCTGACTGTCACTTCATAAGTTCGTGTCATCAGCAAAGCTGATGCGTTAATACGCCATTTTGTTGGACTCTTTTTACTTGACATTATCTGCCTTGTCCGATACTTCAGCCTTGCATGTTCACGCAACAGTCATTTGAAGTACGGACTGAAGCCAATGCGGTGAACGGATGAGACGATGCATCACACGAGGACTCAAAATTTACCGAGTCCCCGATAACCAAAATCTTCCTTGATATCTTTGTGATAACTTGCTGTGTTCAGCAGTCTAACTAGAGAACATACAACAAGCATAAACGTTAACCATATTGTGTCAAACTGTAATAGTATTGAATATTTGGGGAATCATTTCAAACGAAATGGAAATTTCTGTCCAAACCTCATGGAAGCAGTTGAAAAATATATAAATACTAATTGAATTTCACTTTCTCTGGAAGCACGCTATGCGGCGCTTGGTGTTGCTCTAGAACCATTCTGGAGTCTCTCAGAGGATGTTCTGTCGAAGGATAACACTTTACCAGTGAATGATGATTCAGTAGCAACTTTCTGAAGATGCCATACATTAAGGCTGGTTTTTTATTGGCTTATTACCAGCTAGCACCTACAGATTCATCCATTTAAGCAGTTGCGTTGACACTTTAACAACCGACGATAAGAAACCACGGTCCACGACAGAATTTGTATCATGACGTCACGCGACAGTAAAAAGCAACAACTGTCAAAATATATCAGCAGTGATGTCGCACTTAAAATCAGCAAATAAAATCAACCTCAGCATTCGGAGAGATATCTGAAACTTCCACTATCTCTATCGTCCTGAGATATAACTAGCCAACCTTGTAACAACCAAACACGATTTCGTCCTTCTTAAAGAGCCAGTCTACTGGGAAGCCGTCAGAAAGGCATCTTCTGGAGAATATGAGTAAGCGATCTGCAGGTATCCCTCAGTTGAGGGATGATATGTAATGTTAGATACTCTTCATTAGAACCAAAACGCTTGGTTAAGTATCACCCTTCGATTTATTGTTTGCTTCATGGTGTGAGGAGGTTTGGTAACATTCAATCGGGGTTTCATCCCGTCAGTGGAGCCAATCTATGCTGAATAGCCAAGAATCACTGTGCAGCTGTCTCATCCTTTTTGGGAATCATCAGAATTGCGAATCTCACAAAACTCAGACAGATTCGAACCCACTACCTTCTGCCCAATGGCTGAACAGTGAGCTTTTTAGTCATGAGTAGCTGATCAGCAATGTGATTAGCTCTCCCTTGAACAGGACACAGCTCCACTCATTCTACCCCACATCACGTGGCCTCAAACTGACCGCATGATACGTTATGTGACCACCTAGTTCTCATCTGTGTTATCTGTCTTATCTATCTTACCTGTCCTACGGCTGCAAATTATGTCCTCAAGTCCCTAAAAAAGGCTATGCAGTCAGATAGCTAGTCTGCATAGAAATTCAAGAAGTCTCCACTATACAAATTTCCCTTCTGAAGAGAAAGGAATGGGTCACGTAGATTAGTGGAGGTCGATTTTCGAGATCTTATTTCCAAGTCAAATCGATGGGTTCTCAACAAACCATTAGCTGTATTTTGGCCTCCTTTCGAGATAGCTTGTTGACAGAGTATTTCCCCTGGCATTTGTGCATGATATCTCCAGATAAGAGCCAGATTGTGCTGTTCACCGAGTATATAGCACCGCTAGAACCGAGTGATCTTAACACAGTGCCCCCAAGCCTCTGGATTATATTTCCGGTTACTCAATCTACAAGCCAGCATCTCTTTGACCAAAAAGCGGAATAACCGCACTTCTTCGGGCATTCGTAGCATTGATTTGCAAATTCTGCCGCTTGTACAACAGTCTTTACTCAACTCTTATCACCATATGACCCCTTATAAATGGAAAATTAAAATTCCAGTCTTAGGCTTTAAAAGTTTGGTTTCAAAGGAGGGATTATGCCAAAACACTTTTACACTCTATTCAGCTTCTTCCATAACAGAGCACCTGAACTTCAGTTCAAGTGGGTCAGATTTCGTCATACTGGACCAAAGCTTTTGGTGTCTGGCACTCTCTAGACGTTAAAAATGCAGTTCATACTTTCTTTCTGATAAAGGTCTTCTGGGAGGTTATCCTAAAGTTCTGCTTCGGAGCTGAACCGTGCACCGTCTGAGATCTCAGTGTATACGGTCGGCCACCTTTTCAGCCACACCTATTAAAATTTGTTCAACCGAGATTCAAAGGGTTCCATAACCTACCTTCTTTTGCCAGTCACTCGCAGTCCGGATTCCCTGGAAAGTGGGTTAAGTTACATTACAAGCACCCTCAAAGGAAATCTCTATCCGGTGACCTTCATCGGCTTAGTGTTGATCCAAAGAATCGCTCAATTCGCAAATGCATTTGTCTGTTCCACTTAACGGAGATATAGACTTTACGTTGTTAACTCAAAGCCTTCTTTCCTAATTCAAAATGACTTCCGCCAGCAACCTGATGGTACTGGTCCAAACCTGCCGAACCGTCATTCCTTCACAAAAGAACAGCCTTACAGAGGCTGAAACGTACTTCGTCTGTTGTAGTCTGTGTAGGGGAGTTACTTTAAAGGATACTGTCAGCAGATGTCATCAAAATACGTAGGAAATCCAATCAGACAGCTCATTCAACCAATCCTACTGCCAAGACGTAGGTAAGTGCGGACGAAACTTACCTGGCCAATGTTCTTGTTTGGAGGCTGAACAAAAATAGCCATCTGGCCAACCTGTTCTGTGGCTTTGTATCTGACGTTTGAGGTGTTTCCCAGGTGATGCAACTTCGTTTCGATCCAGGCCGAGAATAGCCGTACAGCTGTTTCACTGTTGTTGGAAACCATCAGCATTTTATAGCTCACAAACTCGCAAAGGATGGCTGTTCGACAATCTGAATAACTTGCACCTGAACGTTCTTCAGTGACGGTATTCATAGTCCGTGGTCACTTTCTGACTGACTCCAGGAGTGATCACCTTCCATATAGGAGTCTCAAGTGACTTGCAAATTGTTCCTTGCCCTCCAATCTAAGAATTCACCACCCGAGGAGCCAGTCAGTCAACATGTGCCCACGTGTTGTGGGCTCCTTGATTCATGGATGAGTGGCGCCATATCCTACGAGTGAACCACAATGCTGATCAGCCGCTCGTGACCGACCGGTTATGTTCGAAAGTTCACTGGGTTTCGTGAGATGCGCACTGCTAATAATTCTCAGTAAGGATGATACCTTTATGCAATGCCTTCCCGCTTTTCAGCATAGATTGGCTTCACTTACAGAAAGAAATTTCAATTTAAAGTGACCAAATCTCCTAAAACCACTAGGAATTCGTTCTGTTCCGGTTTTTACTGCATTGTGCTGTAGAACCCCTCTACGAAATTCATTGACTTCACAGGTTTTGACGCAGACATCAGTGAGACGTTGTCTTTGGTGCCATAAACGAGTATTCCCGTTTGGAAGAAAACATTCTCAGATTCAACTTCCGTCGATTCAGAATTAAAGGGTGAATAGCCGGTTGAAGTACTGTAAATTAACGAACTAGAAGCAAGGCAGATAAAGATGAGGACGGTTTACCGACCAAATGCAGGAAATCTGAAACGGAATCAGAGTATGAGGCGTAGAAACTATGCAAAACGCACAGAGTTCGAGAGATAAAGCTAGGCGTAGCGCATGAGTTCAACTCTCAGACGAACCAATCAAGAAGTGTATAAGGGCACTGGGTTAACCGCCCTTCGTTCACACGGCATGTGTAACCACAGCGATTGGATGAACGATAAACGTGGGCATCGGAATGGAAACCGGTGGTGATGGGTACGGTATTGGGTGAATGGGATTAGGTATTGTTACCTTAAGGGTGGGACATCACTCGAGAAGGCTCACACCAGGAGGTTGGCTTGGCAGAAAAATGTCATCACCGGTTAGAAGTGGGCATCTTATAGGGACCGAAAGTAAAGGGATTTTACTCCACATCGGGATCTACATTCCGCAGTTTGGTTGTCCCCTCTGATTTTAAACCAATAACTACCACTAGCAGAGCCTTACAAGTCATGACGAAGAAAGGACTCAGACGTAAAGTGAAGAGTACACTGTTTTCAGCTGACAGATATTGATAGGCGAATCCTGTACCGAAACCGCTTTACAGCTTGCAGTTATACGCTGTTATGGCCAAGAAACATAACCCGCGTGCGACTGGCTAGAGGATCGGGCCGCTTGCCGATCCAGTATCGAGGCGAGCTCTGATTGGCAGAAAATGTGGACCCAACAGCTAATCAGGATTCAGTATCTGTAGAATGCCGGTTGCCAAAGTCACGTCCGGAATACGTTGGAATTCCCAGAACCTGTCGTTTTAACACCCTAAATACAACGTGCTGTAGGTACGTTTCACCTGGTTTTGGGCGATTAATACACGTTGTGCACTTTTGGTGGTTCCTTCACCGTAAAGTGCTAGTTTGGAAGGTTCAGACCTAGAAGTGAACTGAGGCATTACCTTTATTACAGCTATGATGATAACTGATAAATCAAGAGCTTCCGCACCGAACTCATCACGAATATGGCCAAATAGCTTGAGCACTGTGTTGCTTCGGATTTTGGAAAGAACACATTTTCTGGCGGATTTTTATGGCTCAACGGTTCGGTTACCTCGACCAACTTTCATCAGGAACACACTGATGAAAAACACGTAACACGTGTCATCTGGTGCCAACATGTAAACAGCCAACAATGAACCAACCAACATCATGTGCTGTTTAATTAGGTTCGTGTTTGGATGTGTACTTGCGTTGCGGTTGACGTTTTTTTCACTGCTAATCAGTCCTGTTCAGACGGCAGATAGTTGTCATAAAACAACGTTTTCCTCTAACGAACTTGATTATGAACAAACCAGTTTTGCACGGTATCCCGGACTTATTTTTCTGTGTCCCATCAGTTCAATAATAAAAGGAAGAAAGCACCATATCTTGGACTTTTTCTACAGTTTACCACGGTAATACCAACAGACCTGGATTTCATATGCAAATAGCAATAGACTCAGCCAATTTCGGAACTCTGTTGTTTGCTATGCTGAACATTATATCAAGTGCCGAACCGTAGGATTGATGCGATGCTAACTTTTAATCAGCAAGATCACACCACGTCGTCTGACTGCTGCGATGCACAGGAACTACTATGCAGCCAGGCCAGTCTTTGTACAAAAGGCAAATCGTGGTTCACTGCCACCGGTCTAAGTCTCATTGCCACCGTCCGCCAAGTCCAAAGTCGTCTACCGATTCACGTGTGGGTGCATGGGGCACTTCCCTAGGCAGAATGGAAAGGCAACCACGACTGACTACTCTCAACGTGCGGGTGAGACCGCGAAGACAGTCGGAAGAATCATGCGCACCGGTACAGTATCAAAGCCGAATGGGATCACAGCCTACACTGCCAGTCTCGTCAGCTGCCCGTCGTCTGATTGAGAGCAGGCATCAAGTCGATCCAGTGATTTAGCATTTGATATCACGTTCAGCACAGCAAACAGCAGAGTTCTGAAATCTGTTGGGTATCTTGCTACTTGCATATGAAATCTGCACCTGTGCACACAGAAACATCTTAAGGTTTAGGTGGCACTACCGCGGTAAACTGTAGAGAAAGCCTCTGACATGGTGATTTTTTCCTTA
>SJOL01004009.1:61475-74593 GCA_004794785.1 Opisthorchis felineus | reverse complement strand
ACATGAATCTGAGTGATCAGTTCTACATTTTCCAGTGTCGGCACTACTTGGCAAATATCTGTTTGATTTTGATCAGTTCGCTCCCGGTGAAGGGTGCTCAAAGTGACCTAAACGTTAAGCCATAAAAAAGCGTTTTTCTTTCCAGATACTAAGCTGACAACTGACAGATGTTTAAGAGTTCTAGTTGGTCAAATTTATGCACCTTATCTGATGACACATTTAACTAGTAGGCACAATCGACTCTGACATATGGTGAATTGAATATAACTCGACCTCATGATAATTCACCCATTCATTTGCTTACTCCGCCTCTGTACTTTTAATCCTCACTCGTTTTGCTCTTTGTACCCGCCACTGACCTTGCAGCAAAGGCCGTCCCGTCCGACACTTGTGTATTAGCATGTGTGTCTGTTTGTGAATGTGCGCAGCTGACCTGCTTACGCATGCGCGTTCGTGTCCCGTTTGCTGAACCTGCCTTGACTTGTTTTCTCATGAGTTCGGTGTGATCGCACCGCCAATGAGAACCACGGGACTGTCGTCGGAAGAGACGACCGCAACCCGCACGCCTGAGCCAACATTCCGCTCTCCGTTGTTTGGGTTGCGGACGTTGACACTGCACTGTGCCGGTCAGTGACAGACTTGTGCACTTGTTGACGCTACGAACGTGGACAATTGAGGTCTGTTGTATGCATTTGCTTACCTTTGTGTAAATAATACCGTAGAATTACGAACCCAATTCTTCCTTTTGATGTTCGGGACTGTCGAACCTGCGCGCAATACGTAATACGATTTCTCTTACTATGATGGCTTGCTGCTGTTATGTTGCAATTTCTGGCATGGTTGAAAATTACTGAATGAAGTTCCAGTAAGTGAAACCCACAGGATCCCCACAGCACTACAGTTGGACCACCACGACAACGAGCAGCTGGAGGTTGGCACACTGCATTCTCTCCTGTTGTAATAAGCCATATTACATTATATTACACTATAACATAAATGACCACACATTATTGACTAAGTACACTCTTTGCAAGTTAATTTTCTGTTGACGGGAGACTCAACTGAATCGCTCGTTTATGATATTCTTCAACTGAGCGTGCTACCCAAAGGCCGCCTCAAGTTTTGGTTAGTAGCCTATTCAGGAACCCCCGTTACTTTTTCTTGGCAAGACACACTACACTCAAAAGACTGCTGAAAACTCTTCGACAAGCCATTTTCAGTTTCACCCTTTTTGAGGCAAGAAATTCGGCTTGGAATCAGCTGCGTCACCCGTTAACACCAGCCTAATACTCAGATGGGTGTAATTCCCAGTTGCATGTAGTTCGATGTTTAACCAGAACATAAAGGTGACGGCAACTCAGTGACTGCACCTACCCGATAAAGATTAAGAAAGGCGCACCCGGCTGCCAGAATGCTTTCACCAATATCGTGAGTAGTGTACTTACATACACACCGAAGGGAAGAAATGCAATGCTTATCCAAAGATCGATCGTCCTAAGAACGACAAAAGCGCTCGTGGACAAACTGCTCGGGATTAAATTGCATCTCTTCCAAGTCCATGGCTTGGTACCAATCAGATCTTACACTAGAATCGACCATTACTGTCACCTGAATAAGTCAATAAGGTATAGACGTAACGTACTACGCACAAGGTTGCTGAAAACGTGTCGATGGTTCTAAGCATCATAAACGAGAGATCCAACCTGGATTCCCGTCAAAACCAAATTGGTATGCAAATGAGTGTACTCCGCTAAAGTCCGTAACGTAGTGAGATCAGGTTTCAGACCTCGAGTAGTGGATAGCCATTACCAATGTCTACCTTTGCTTGGTTAGCATACGCGACAGTATTATTAAAAGTAGATTTGTGGCAAATTTTTTTTTTCATTTTTATAGCGTCACATGATGGGCGGATAAATTCTCGGTTATCTAAATTAAATCATCAGTAAAATGTGGCCAAGGAAAAAGCTATAAGGATGACTGAAGAGTAGCCCCTATCGGTTATTACTTATCAGTCCAAACTGCGAGCCCACGTTGAGCAAAGAAGATAAACGCGAAGATGCTTTAGCAAGCAAACCAAGCCATTCATTTATATTTTACTCCAGCTCGCCAATATTTGATGTAACGTTTGCAGTACTTTCCAAACAGCTGGACCACAGGGGATACACCACTGAAGTACATGCTTTACAAACGATTTTGTCTCTTCTTGATGTGACAGTGTCAGTTTTCTTCAGGCGGACTTCTCAAAGAAAGTGGAGTAGTCCGCTTTCAGTAAGCAGCATCTTAACATGCAGCGTCATTCTTCGGGCAAATCGCGCGAGCCAACCAATGGAATGTTCATCAACAGGTAGTATGGGCAACTTTGTAGGGGAGGATTACTCTTCGCCCTCCAGGGATCTTGAACATCAGGAGTCTTACCGCAGAGGAATTACTGCATCTCATCTGAAAACTTTCAAGAAAAACTTCACTTGACCAGCACAGGAAAGCGGGAACTGTTCTGAAAAGGTAACCCAAATTGCAATAGGCCTTTGCAACAAATGAGACAAGTAAAATCAGACAATCAGACAATCTGCTTGATTTTCCCATTGCCGAATTTGCGTCTATGACTAGTTTAAATAGTAATGACAAATTTCCATTTCTTTGTTCATTATTTGAAGAAAAACCTTACACCCCAATCAAGGAAATAAAACCAAGGACAAGCCGGTCAGATTTTAACTTCTCACTTCTTTAGACTACAATGCAGGCCAAACAAATCCTATGTGGTCTTGGATCCAAAGTATCGCGGATCAACGAGCACTGGTATACAACTAGTACGGAACAAAACAGGAATTTGGCTAAAAGCAGCACGCAAAAACTGTCACCATACCATCATAGGTGAGAAATTCAGCTTGGATTCAAATGAGTCTCTCCCTTTAACATCAGTTTGAGTTACAAATGAGTCTAGTTCGCCAACTGCGTGCATTCTGAGGTTTAAGTAGAACATATGATTAACGGCAACCTAGAGCTACCCTATGAGCCCCAAGAAGAGCAAAACCGGCTGGCGGCTGTGCAAGTACTTTCATTATGAAAGTCCTGTCTTTATTTGAATCAGATCCGATGTTTAAAGACTGACGCAAACATAAAACTGTCTGATCTTATTGATGTAAAAACAACACTAAGTCTGTCAGAAACTACGCCACTGCTCCAGCAGCATAAAAGATGGCATATATGAGAAACTGTTACCTATTTATGTAAATACACGCTGGGTTAGCAGATAGTAGAATTTCATTGCAAATCGATAGGTACACTTTGAAGATATATCGAATGCTTATTATCTATAAAAACTCGGATTCAGAAGCATGTCGTTCCTATCGTGATTGTCCTTGCTGATAGTCGTAATTGAAGTGCAATAACACAAATTTCTTGAACCAGTCTTGTCTTGTCTAAGAAGTCTAAGCTCTTGAAATTAAATTCTCCCACTTCGCGTCTTTTATCCCAGCACAAGGCTGAAAAGCATATCGTCCTACGGATGCAAATGTGTGCCTTTTACTCACGTGGCATAATTTTAATCTGGTTGCGACAATACTATGGTGGGAATTTTCGGGCTAAATTTTCTCAACTACATTTAACACGTGAACAACAATACCGCAGCCTATGCTCATCACAAATTTGACTCTATTGCTCAATAACAATGAGAATTGACATTGCACTGCATAAAAATACACGAAAATTGCGACCATATCGTGTTGTTAGTGAGTCTCAGCTTAAGTAAATGTGGAAGGAAATTTAGAAAGTTAAAAGTTCGAAGTGCTGTGACCGGTGGTGGACTCTAGACAGATGTTCTACTGGGTGAGCTACAAAGGACTGAGCTCACTCTCTGGAATCCTTGAATGTCTGAAAACTGTAACCAATTTGCCATACTTCTGCTTACTGGATTAACAGTCTATATTGAACTCCTTGTTTGACTTCCACAAACTGCGCAACTTCCCTTTAGATTGTTGTACTAATGTTATCCACGTCTACTTAGTACTTAGTACTAAATGACTAAAAGCGCATCATCCTGTTCGAAGCGCTGTGAGTAAGTTTGACCTTGTCACCCTCAACGGTTTCGCGAAAAAATGTAAAAACATATGAATCGCTTGGCAAAACTTCTGTGTGTCTGAAGGTGGAGACCCCTTTAGCCATTTAATTCAGTCAACAAATTTCACCCTTGTAATCGCAAGTCGGGTGGTTGAGGGTACTTTCACCATTGTAACCTTCAAGATGAGGAGAAATTCATTTGATTGGTATGTTATGAATGTGTGCGGCTTTTCTTGTTACCAGTATTGCGCCACGGTAGCGAAGCATCGGTGTTGAACAATGATGTTATGCTTTCGACGGTGATGATGGGAACGAGGATTAGAACTGCGCCACGACAATGTTCCCCAAAGACCCCTCTACTCTGTGCCCCTAAACAGTTTCTTTTTTTCACTCTGTCACACCAATTCTTCTGTTAGTACAAAAGTGAAGGTATGACACATTCGTGGTCCGTATGCACAAGTTATTGGGAGACCGGAATTTACTTTCCGTTATGAGATACACGACTCACTAACCAACATTCCAGGAAGGGAGTCACTTTCCAGTTTGACCCTGAAACAGATAAAGCCAACAAACTATTTATATGTGCTGACATTTTTAGGTTTGGTAAAAGGTGGTTGATACAGGTCGGATCCGCCTGAAGTGAAAGAATATAAATCTACAACTGCTCTTATTTGCACGAGAATTTAGTTTTGATAGAAGACTCTTTGGATTGACGGAAACCAGGGGACTGCGCCTACCTGATGAGCCCCAAAAAGGGCGACACCGAAGAGTTTTCGGCAACCTTATGGATAGTGTGTTACGTCCAGACAAGAACGTGTTCCGACATCTCGAATGTCGTACCAACTGAAATGCGACGCTGCCTGGTACAGTACATTCAGTTGGAGCGGACCGTTACAAACGAGGGATTCAGCTGCATTCGCTTGAGTATGCTTTCAAAGCCAAATTTGTGTGCGAATTACAGCATTTAGCAAAATCATTCCAAGTTGGATTCAAGTAGAACACAAAGTGGGTGAAAACTCGGGGACTGTGCCTACTTGATGAGCCCGAAGCAATAGGGTGAAGCAGGTGGTTGGCTGTCAAGGAGTTTTCAGTAGCCCTTGAGTAGCATGGTACGTCCATAATTCTACAACTTCTCCACTTTTTGCTAGAACAGAAAACTTTATGGAACATACTGAATGTGTGCGAACCCGAAAGTCCCATTACAGAGGACACAATTCTAATGAATCGTAACCATTGACTCTCAGTATTCCTGAATACCTACTTATTATTTTACCCCCGAAAAATAAGTTTTCTAGTCTCCGGCTATTTATGCTTGCAGAAGAACAACAAAAACATACGCTTGCCACCTTAAATCCATGAGACAAAAATGATCTTTATAGACAATAGAGCGGAGTAGGTCAGTGTGCACACTAACAGAACCGCGCCTGTTATGTCTCTTCCTCTCTTAGACGAATTCCACTCGAGCAGGCCGATTCGAGAAAGAGGCATAAAGTGAGGAAACAAGTGAGAACACTTCTGCGTGCTGTGTACAGCGATTCGGTCGCACTAAGACAGAATTTAGGATAAGGATTGTCACAAAGCGGAGCGTTTAAGTACACGCTGTAACTAGAAGTATAACGCCATCTCAAGATATCTGAGATGTTATCCACCGTGTCTCCTTGAGGGGCTTAGGGCCAGCGTCGGTGAAACTTTATTCCAGTAACTTTGATTTAGTCTAGTCCGTGAGCAGCTTTGAAGAAGGATCCAGAAGAGCTCCCAATATTTTACCTGTAGAGGCTCCACAGATAGCATATCATCTGAACCTGAGTCAAATCTGGAATATCTGCCCAGGGACCTGCTTCGGAAGCAGAAAGCAATCACCAGATGGCCAACCGTCAAGAGTGCTGGGCTTTTACAGTATCTTATATCCAATGGTTACCTGTTTGACAGATAATCACAGTGGTAATCAGCCGCTCGTCACCAAAAGTTTAAGTGTTCAGACTGGCCAGATGGTCGTGGGTTCGAAACTCTCTAAGTTTCGTGACGCTCGCACTGCTGATGATCCCCAACAAGGATTCTCAGTATAGATTGGCGCCACGGACAGGACAAAATCCCTACTGATAATCAGCATTCATTTATTTATTCCACTACTGACTACACAATGCAATGTCATCTAAAGCACAACATGTAGAAACAAACAGCAAGGCAGGCAAGAAATTCTTCTCGCACTTTGTTGACATTTCCTGCACGCTGTCCAGTCGCGGACGTAAAACCAGCAAGACCATTCAACAAGACGAAGAACGATTATGGTTAGAAGGAAACTGTGTAGAACCAGTCACATGATCAGTGTCATGGCAACCATAAGGCCTGAGTCATTGCCTATTATAGGCATGCTACTGGCCTCGGAAAGTGTCAGCTGCCGGGAGTTCAGATATCACAGCAAGACGTGTAGGCAATTTGTAGGGTCAAGGCGACGTCCGGTATCAGAGAGGTGTCTCGCGATTGACGACTGTGGGTTTCTATATGACCTCTGACCCGTGCAACTTGGTTCTGACATTAACTGCATCAGCCATTTCGGGGTGTTTCCAGAGAATAGTGGTCGATCTTATCTCACAGAGTATGTCACTTCAACTGCATGTCAAATGATAGACCAGAGATCAGGCAAAAAGGCTCCTAAGGAGACTTTATTAACGAACGGCTATCCTGATCGCTTCAGTGCTATTCACAACAAGGACATACCACAAAAGAAGATCATATTTCTTGTTCGTATTTTGAGCAGTTTCGACGGTTTTCAATGAAGATTTCGTCTTTTAGGTAAAGCCAATCTATGCTGAAAGGTAGAGTAGCACTGTACAGCTTTCGCACCGTTATTGGGAATCGTCAGCAGTAGGCACCTCACGAAACTCTAGGGAGTCTCGAACCTGAGACCTCCAGGCGGTTTGAACTCTTAAACGTTCGGCTATGAACGGCTTTCACTGGAAGCAGCTTCTCAGCACAGGTTAGCTTCATTTACAGGAAGAAATCTCTATTGAAAGAATAGGGACGTGTTAAACCAGTTTCTAGAATGTCGTAGTTGGTTTAATTAGTTCATGTTCTTAACATATCTTACCGCCAATTTGTATCACTTGAGCTTAAATGGGCCTAAAGGACAAAGCACACATATTAGTGATTCGTGCCGCAATACTAGAGAATTTTGAGAGAAAACTTCGTTTGCCTATTGCATCATCACAAGCAACAGTATACTGATGATGTCACCCTGATGGGGACCGAAACGTTTGCAGCACAGTTGACAAGCTCGGCGGAGAAAATCAACAATACAACACACCGGTGTTATATTTGTTAGTTGTCAGAAATTATTTATTTGAATAGCAGCCTTGGGCTGAAAGCCCCACTCACTTTAATGCTGTCAAGGCTCTGTGCAGCGGCAGGCACGCTTACTTTCGAGCGAAAAATACTATGAGCGATTTCCAGATGTCGACAGAAAAACTATATAAACAGCTCATGCAGTACCTCTCCGCACATGAAATCGGGGACAACGCAATCAGATCACAGTGCGTACGGAAGGAAAACTTCGCTGACTTCACGCATTTTTGTTGTGCAAGGGTTTGTAGAGTTGAAACAATTTGGCTGAGGTTTGAAAATAATTCTGTGTAATAAAACCTTTCATTGATAAAACAGTTAAAGTGCTCCAACTGTAAGTTGAGCGGTTGACAGTGTGAAATGCCAGTATTTTCATTGACAATCATAAAACCTGATACACGCTTCTGGAAGGCTTGAATGGTCTTCACATTCACAAATTACTACCAAATTTACAAGCAACTCTGAATTCAAACTTCTAATTGTGATTTAACTTGGTTTTGTTATATTATCCGATCGTGAGATTTACATCTGAACGACAGATCGGTTCATAATGATGAATACATTCAGATACCACTGGTCATTTAGAATAAGCATAGTTTGTGTAGAGGAAGTTGGGCAATCCGACTGTGTTTTTGACCCTGGTAATAGGATTCAGCATGAGGACGTTCTTAAAACATCCTCATTAATTCATGGTTTATCCTTAAGAGAATGGTGTTTCCTACATGGTCAGAACAATGGGTGGCCAACCGCCAACCTGTCTGGTTTTGTATACTGGCCAAAACAGTTGGGCATCACAACCTGAATGCCTTCAGTCAGTTGGGTTAACGCATGTGCAGGGCATACCAGGGGCAATTCCGGTCTAGTGTGAGGATATTTCCGTAATCCCTAAAGTACAACCCATATCTAACTAAATAACAGTGGTTGATGGTCCACGTTCAGGCTGGTGACAAAATGCAGTTAGGAAGCAAATAGGTTAGAATAAATAGAACCAGAAACTTATGTCCGCCATCCTTGAAAAAGGCAACACGCGATTTCCTGCAATCTCGTTTCAAAAATCCATAGGTTCATTAAGCGATTGATGTACGTTGCACTGTCTTCAGTTGGCTCGATATTTCTTGCACCATAGTCAGTGCAACAGCGATAATGATTGATTTGCACATTATCCCCCTGACGAACATAATATTTAAACGGTCCGATCGCTTTTTTAAGCCACAGTGCTTGGCACCATGGGACGTCTTACAGTTATCGCAGTTGCTTGCCTGTTGGTTGGGTTGGCAGCCAGTGCGCCCATCAGGTACGCGGATAGATACGGTCACTGGAACAAGAAATACGATGCCGAGTATGAAGATCACTACGGAAAATTAGATGCACATAGACACGACCGTTATGACAACAAATACGGTCGTTACGGCGACAAGTTTGAAGACGAGTACGATGATACTTACGGCCGCTATGATGAAAAGTACACTGACAAATACGAAAAATCTGATAAATACGACCGGTACGATAAGTATGACAAATACGGCTACTACGATCGCTATGACGTCAAACATGGTGACAAATACGGTAAATGGGACGGAAAACTCGATAAGTACGATGCCTATGACCGATACGGTAAACTGCGGCGTGAGGCGTATGGTAAACACCGCAAATACGGTGACAAGTACGATGATGCCTATGGTTACAATGAACATGCCCACAAATACGGTCGATCGGACAAATATGATAAATACGACGAATATGACAAACACGACAAATATGCCCCCCACCACGGTCGCTACGGGGACAAGCGCGACGACGACTATGAGAAGTACGACAAACACGAAAAGCACGACAAATATGATCGGTACGACAAGTATGACCACCACGATGACAAATACGACGACAAGTACGAAAGGTATGGAAAATATGATCGATATGACAAATACGACGACAAATACGAAAAGTATGATAAATACGATGTATACGACAAGTACGACCGCCACGATGACAAACACGACCACAACCACAAAAAATATGGTAAATACGATCGATACGACAAGTATGACCACTATGATGACAAATACGACGACAAATACGAAAGGTATGGCAAATATGATCGATATGACAAATACGACCACCACGATGACAAATACGACAACAAATACGAAAGGTATGGCAAATATGATCGATATGACAAATATAACGAAAAGTATGAAAAGTATGACAAATACGACGGATACGACGATAAATACGAAAAGTATGACAAATACGACGGATACGACGATAAATACGAAAAGTATGACAAATACGACGGATACGACGATAAATACGAAAAGTATGACAAATACGACGGATACGACGATAAATACGAAAAGTATGACAAATACGACGGATACGACGATAAATACGAAAAGTATGACAAATACGACGGATACGACGATAAATACGAAAAGTATGACAAATACGACGGATACGACGATAAATACGAAAAGTATGACAAATACGACGGATACGACGATAAATACGAAAAGTATGACAAATACGACGGATACGACGATAAATACGAAAAGTATGACAAATACGACGGATACGACGATAAATACGAAAAGTATGACAAATACGACGGATACGACGATAAATACGAAAAGTATGACAAATACGACGGATACGACGATAAATACGAAAAGTATGACAAATACGACGGATACGACGATAAATACGAAAAGTATGACAAATACGACGGATACGACGATAAATACGAAAAGTATGACAAATACGACGGATACGACGATAAATACGAAAAGTATGACAAATACGACGGATACGACGATAAATACGAAAAGTATGACAAATACGACGGATACGACGATAAATACGAAAAGTATGACAAATACGACGGATACGACGATAAATACGAAAAGTATGACAAATACGACGGATACGACAATAAATACGAAAAGTATGACAAATACGACGGATACGACGATAAATACGAAAAGTATGATAAGTACGATGCATACGACAAGTACGACCGCCACGATGACAAATACGACTACAACCACAAAAAATATGATAAATACGATCGATACGACAAGTATGACCACCATGATGACAAATACGACGACAAATACGAAAGGTATGGCAAATATGATCGATATGACAAACACGACCACCACGATGACAAATATGACGACAAATACGAAAGGTATGGCAAATATGATGGATACGACGATAAATACGAAAAGTATGGCAAATACGACGGATACGACGATAAATACGAAAAGTATGACAAATACGATGGACACGACGATAAATACGAAAAGTATGACAGATTCGATCGACACGACAAGTACGACCACCGTGAGGATAAATACGATGACAAACATGAAGACAGATACGGAAAGTACGGAAAGTACGATCGATACGACAAGTACGACTACCGCGAGGATAAATACGGTGATGAATACGAAGACAAATATGGAAAGTATGACAGATACGATAGATACGACAAATACGATCATTATGGGGATAAATACGACGACAAACCTGACGACAAGTACGACAATTACTATGGTCGCTATGACGATAAAACCGACGAATATGACGATAAGTATGATGCCTACGACCGATATGGCAAACTACGACGTGAATCACTCAAATCTTTTGGCCGATACTAGAGGTACCAAATTTGTAGAAAGGGAAAATATGTGCATTATATTTAACTGTATTCCTTTGATTCTTTCCCATTATGAACTAACAAACAAGTCTGTTTTGTGCTAGCGTTGGGAACATCTGGGAGTATCCGAACAGTACACACCGTAACCAGAAGTATTAAGGTTCGATTATGAAATCGCGTACGATGATGCTTGAAGAGGATATTACGATCTACTCTCCTCATTGGGTTACGCACTGGGGATTAAAGGATACTTTATCTCGAGATGTATGGTTCAGGAGACTGCTATTCGACTTCACCTGAACCCGAGGGCTTTAAAACCTGATAGGTAAACCCATGTAGGACCAGTTTTAATTCCAGAACCGCTGGTTGACGTAATTGTTAGCTTGTGCAAGAATATAATTGTGGTGCCTAGGTGGACTCCGCAGGCAGCGAATAATGGTGATAGCAAGCCTAAACTTCTTAGCTTCGCCAGACTATGTATGCAGATGAATCGCTATCGCTAATGCAGTAGCACCGGGGAAAATAAATCGCAGGAGCTGAAAAGTACCACAGGCATGAAAACTGCTGGCTATATAAGCATTATATGGGTTTTGATGCAATCTGATATAAACTAGCTGTACTCTTCATACTCAATTACATCTAGGAATTTTTAATGGGATTCAAGAACCTGAACAAGTTGGCGCGACAGCATTTAAATGAAACTCACTTGGTCCGGAATTGAGGCAATGTTCATGGCCAGCAGTGAAAAAAAATCAACTTCTGAGGTTTTATCACTGGATTAAATCTCGAGATAACTTGGAAAAAGTGGAAAACTACAGTAGTTATTTGAGTAAGTTTAGGATCCTACTCCAACAGACCTCGATAAGACAAACCGGTTGAGAGCTAAAATGGTAGAGTTCAAACCCTTGTCCATAGGCTACCATCCAGCAGCACTGCTACGTAATACAAAAACTTACGAACGATGATTGATCTGGTTTTCCCATCACCTAACAAAGGCGTAGGGGTGGTCATGATGAACAAGGCAGTTTACGTTTCAAAAATGGCTGGCATCCTCAGTGACGAGCGGAATTTTAGACCAGACACACCCCTGGAAAGCACTGTTTCAAAGGAGAAACAGGTGACCAGAAATATGCAGATATTAGAATTACATGGAGTATTGCCAGAGTTCAAATACAAACAACTCAAGCCTGCTACTGATCAGAAGCGTTCCGAATCAGAGGCTGCCCAAACCTGCATAAACTCGGCGTGCCATTGAGACCAATTTGAAACACACTGAACTGTGCCCACCATGAACTCGCTAGGTGGTTGGTGAATATTCCGGCTCCCATTAGGAAAGTGTGAACTCTGCATTGCTTGCGGCACTCCTCCGAATTATGCCAAATACTTGGTGACCTACCAGTAAGTCAAAGATGTTTACTATCAACGTCTGTGTTGTAACTAACTGCAATCTTCAGTCCAGTCCCTAAGCATCGGAAAAAGATTTACCAACAAGGAACATATCTTTATCGCGAACAAGCGGGCACAAAAATTACCAGGAGCATCGCGGTATACACAGCGCACTTCTGACCGTGAATCCAGGCTGTCCGATCGGCGGTGAGTGATTGGTTGACGTTTCTTCTATGACACGCCTGAACACTCATCATCATCGGCTGTCGCTGAGCTGATTGAGCGTCCAACCAGCAACTGGCTTTTCTGGCCCGGATGATTGACCGATTCCCTACTGCGATTTTGGTGGAGTTTGAGGGTCTCAGTAATTTTCGGGGATTCAGGGATTATTTTCAAGAATCTAACCTTCCTGATAGTTTGTTCCTTATTCACCAGTGTCCCCCTACGTGTAACATTTGACTACTTGTGAGACTACATCACCACGACTAATACTTTCTTGTGTATTCCGGTAACACTGCCTAAGGATTTTGTTTATTTGTGGACAAAAAACATTCACTTTGAATCTGAAGAAACTGTCCATAGGCAAGTGGGCTGTAGCGCAATGGGTGATCGATTGGGTTCAACCCTGGCTGATATCCTTTAAGCAAGTTTAAAGACTTAATTCTGTTATACTACTGCA
>SJOL01004009.1:20379-37571 GCA_004794785.1 Opisthorchis felineus | reverse complement strand
AATGAGGGAAATTTGCAGTCGGAAATGCACAGAAGCTGGTTACAAAAATACTACCCACAAAGCGTGTTTAAGTCAAAACGGTTGATCTCCGTTTGTTTGACCCGTTTGTTATCAATATTTGTCCCAGGGGGCTTGGAACCCCTTGGACAGATTATTCACGTTGAGCTAAATTTCGAACCTGTCTATATGTTAGCAGTCAGTTTGAAAACCAGCGTGATGAATTTGATTGCTCCTACTGTTAATTTCCAAGAAGTACGGGAAAAACTCGCATCTGATTTTGTGCTTAATATGATGAACCCAATCAACACTGACTTGGCCAATCGGGTTTCGTTCGCTGCGAACAAGGTAATAACTACTGAAGAAGATCATCATAAACAAGAGCTTCAGCTACGATTCAGATGAGTCTCCCTTGAGAACCAAGTGGATGTGAAATTGAGTCTATTTAACGAATTTCCTGCAATTTGGGTTCAAGCATAACTCGAAAACTGTGTCTATCTGATGAACCTAAAGAAGGGCAAAACGGGTCGTGGGCCGTCGAAGATTTTTCAGCAACCTTATGGGTAGTGTGTTATGTTTACACGGTAACTACTCTAGTTCTGGTCACTCCGCCATTTGGTGTGGTAAACAACGTGTACAGGAGAATGGTTCGTCAAGGAAAGGCTAAGTAAAAGTGGGTTAGAAATGGGTTGAACATACATGTTTTTTTTCAATTCATAGTACAGGAACTCTTGTAGTACAAGGAATGCAAGCAAACTGACAAGAATAAAATACAACAAGTTCGAATGTTCCGAAGGACACACAGACACCAGTTGCAAGTATGAACAACCAAGTGATAAACTGTCATGGGAAAATTATGAAGGGTGAGCCGGACATGAAGCCGCATCCATAGCTTGAGGACTAAATTCCTGCAAAACTGCAAAAGCAACTCAGATTCTGGAATTAGTATTGTAAACTGTAGGTGGAGCTTTTTACTGGTGAAAAGTTGGTATGAATAACTGCGTAAAAAATTTGAATAGTGTGAATCAAACGGATTAGTTAACAATAAATCAAAGGTAAATGTAGTGATTTACCTGATTTTACACCTGCGCAGGTTAACTGTTCCGTTTAAGAAGCAAGCAGCTTTAAGTATTAGTGCTGGTAACGCTGTAGGCATTATAACTTATCACCAGTGGTGTGAAAATTAGCCGCAGTCTTGCTTCTGGAGATTCGGACACTCCTTAGAAAACTACAAATTGAACCTTGGTTACTGTGATTACAGCTAGGCTCAGATACCGCTTTTGTGTGCTGGTGTATTCTTTCCCACTCTGGCAGTTGTGTAGCCTTTTCCAATGGGTTTCAGTTCATTTACTGGGAGTTTCGGGAGTTTCTTCCATTTAAGCTAGTTTTTTGGAGAACTACAAATAAATCACGGAAAAAAACATTTAACTCTCACTACGAATTGGGCACTGAGTAGAAGATGCGTTTGCACGCTATCTGACAGAATATTCTCCCCTTTGCTATAGAGGAGGCTCAAAACTACCTGCATGAGTTACGTAAGCTTATAAGAATAATTACGGAAGAAACTAAATAAGGGACTCTGGAAAGCTGTATTGTTCAGAGAATTCGTGGAAATGGGAATTTCGATTCCATATTTCGGCATTGCGTTCCACTGAGACGACTATCCAGAATGCAATGTAAATGCAACCATTAGTCACAAACCGACGTCATTTTGTTACCAAGTGTAGTGGAAACGCATGAATGTTAAGTAGCTTAAAAAATAATCGGCAATAATCGTTCAGATGTAACACCCTTTAGGTGCCTTGCTGTCATGCCACCGGCTGAGATACTGTCGGTTGCCCAAGCCTAGATAGTAACAGTCGAGACGGCGGGATTGGTGTGAAACGACGGAACTTCTGATCACTAATTTCGCGTTTTAACCACTGAGTCATCTCGAGTTCTGCTGTAAGCGGAGGGTACTGGGCCTACACCGATTTCGTCACTCAGTGGTCGCTCAAAAGCCTTATATTATACTAGTAGCCTACCAGGTTGCATAGTAATGAACAGAAAAACGGTTAGGGTCCTAATTCAGGTCCCATGGCGAGATTACCTAATCTCATCGCAATTCACCGATTTCCACCCGCTGTAGATTACAGAGAGTGTTGCCAGGAGTCATTATGAAATATAATGCTGGCGCCGTTTTGCTATATAGATGCAGCTGGACTCGAAGTTCATGACATGTTTGAGTTACTGGTAGATTGGTTGTTTTCGAGCTCATATATATGCTGTTACTACTGAAATCAGGACTGGATGAAGTCCGTTGTGGTCAACAGCACACCGAAATTCTTCCGTTAATGTGCTTCACAAAGATTTCTTTAAGAATCCGTTGCAGAAAGATTCCTGTCTTTTTATCTAAACGTAGGATGTTTGGCCAAATCCAGCAGACAGCAAACCACAGGTTTTGCCCTAAGTGGGGATCATAGGGTAGACAAACATCCTAGACTGTATTTAGGGACTAAAGAGAAATTTGGTTGAAGTCGTATTTTTGAGCTCATACGCATGTTGGAACCACCGGCATTGCTGAATTGCTGGACACGCCCAAGTGATAAATCCTTAACCTTTATTGAGTTGTATGAGGTCGCCCACCTCTCTAGAAAGTACATGATAAACACTTGGATCAGTGGGCAGATTACTTAACAAGTAATTTTTCATCCATATTTGTTATCTCACTCTTGATACAAAATCATACTGACCACAGAAAGCGTTTGAAGCTTCACTTTACTGAAGTGTGCTTTTGTGGGGATGGATTTTTGACACCGGCAACTGGTAAACAAAATCGTATAATCGACTTACAATACAATATATTGTTGTTGGAAAGAAACCAGCCACAATTCCCAAAAATGGTGTTTCCTGTGCAAGCCCGGTCACCGCATTAAGATGTGTAATCTAATTTGAGTGATATGAGCAAATAACAAAGTTCTGTATGTTAATAGTGTGAGGATATTTGGGAATTTTAGTGGAAATTTCGTACTGCAAGTGAAGCCAATCTCTGTTAAAAGCGCGAGAAGTATTCTCGGCTTTTCGTCTTAGAATGACTTCACCTGAAGGACGAAATCTCCACTAAAGTTCTATATCTAATATTGCCACGAAACTGCGAATTCATACGGCAACCGCCAATCCAGAATTGTCAGTTACAGAGAAGACACAGTCACAAGTACGGTTGGGAGCCACTGCGCCAGTGTAGACAAGAAAAGATTCATTGGAAAATTTCCCCCGCAATCCAAAGGAATATACTAGGTTCGTGCCACAAAAGTTTAATCGCATTCCCCATCTGTTACCAGCTATTCACTTTCTTGTTTTCCCTAATACTGAAATTGCTTGCAACAGACATACCGCAGCACAGCAATTCGTAACTTGTTGTCCACGCAGAATACTCGAACGTCGGCACTTTCCAGAAGAAATCGCATCCACCTTTTCCATCCTTGTTCTAAATAGAAAGTTAGCAATCGTTTGCTTAAAACGCAAACCACTTGCCCAATACTCAAATCCGAAGCATTGACCACTATTTGCGCAAACCGACTTACACTGGTCCTCTGGAACTTTGAGAAGCGCCGCCGCTTCATGTCCGCGTTCATGAGGTCGAGTGTTCCACTTGAAAAATCCAGTATGACAATCAGGGAATGCCAAGTTTTTTATGGTAAAATTCTTACATTCATCATTTTTTACTGATCCGTCAACGATGTGTAAAACAAACAATGCTAGTGCACCCGAAATTCGAGCCATTTTGATGTACCATGCCCGAGCAGAACACAATATCCGATATAATTGAAACACAACCAATCAAATTTGATTACAGTGGACAACCAATCGACTAACAAAGAAACCAGTCTGAACCGATGGTTCATTATTTTATTAAAAACAAATAGTGGTTAGCGTTTCAAGAAAGTCTGCTAAATAGTAAGAGCATGTATAGTTGAGCAAACTCTCGCTTTTGTCATAAAAGCCTAGTCGGGCCAGATTAGTGGGTTAGTAGGCTGGCCCAGTTTTAAGACGGTCGGAGAGCACTCAGCAAAATTTGTTTCGACTAGCACACCAGATTAATGTTGAATATTGGTTAAATGATTTTGCGACCCATGGATTGGGGATTTAAAATCACTTTGTTCGGTCCTTGACTTTCAGGTTCAGAGTATTGCTATTGATTTCGACAAACACACTCATTTGCATATCCATTTGATTTTGACGGTAGACTCACCTGAAACCCAGCTGAATCCCTCGTTTTTGTGGGTTAGCGATATGGCATTACGCGGACTTTTGGTCGCCTCGGCTATCAGTCACTTTGA
Source organism: Opisthorchis felineus (assembly GCA_004794785.1). Classification (NCBI taxonomy): domain Eukaryota; kingdom Metazoa; phylum Platyhelminthes; class Trematoda; order Opisthorchiida; family Opisthorchiidae; genus Opisthorchis; species Opisthorchis felineus. The sequence continues at coordinate 33,255 of SJOL01004009.1, read as the reverse complement.
CGTTACTCATTGTCCTCGTCTTCATTTCTGTCGCTTTGGTGTTCAGCAACTGAGAATCCAACTTACTGAGATTAATAATTGGATTCGGATACTTGCAAATCAATATTGGTAATTGCGAGTGAAGCCAGGTCCAGTCTGAACCAAAATGAGTACTAACAAATGCAAGTAAGGACAATCGTAGACCATGAATCCGGCCATTATCTTAGATAGTATTGTTCACTTAATCAGACATTTCCCGCACGAACACGTGAAGCATTTGGCTGTTAGCAGAATGTGATACGTGAGATGTAGAGAATGGCACCCGTTTGGAGCATACAAAGAGAGTTGCTTCCGAACGATTGGGAATGGAAGGGGACGCTGGCAAATAACAAGCGATCTTTGTAAGACTTTATCGGTAACTCACGAACTACTTTCTTTCTCAGAATGGATTTGATTCTAACGAGAAACTCAAGTGAATGCAGCTGAACGCCCAGTTTATGGTGTTCTTCTTTAACCGAATGTGCTGTACAAGATTGCCTGTTGGCAGAATTTTCGGTTCATCATAATAGCCCATGTGGTCAGCGCACTTACCAACAGTCTGTCTCTTGAAATTGCTTCGCGATTCTGGAAGAATAACCCTTTGGAATATTGTCGGAAGTGAAAATCAGCAGCCAGCCTCCTGAGAACACGACGACTGAACATACAACTTGTTAGTACCATGACGCCCGTATTTTAGTTGAGTCAAAGCGCCTTAACCCGGAACGAGAAATAGGACGGTCATTTTATGAGAATCCAGGTACATAGCACCCATGGATTTCCCACTACAATGCAGGATCTTTCAGTCAGCTCAAATTATCTCAAGGCCTCAAAAACCGCAGTTCACTAGTGCTTGAGACCACTGGTTATTTGCCAGCAGTTTCCTTCACCGCGGCCAATAATTAGCTTTTTGTGCGACCTTCAGGAATAGATCTTTTTGTGAGCAGTGAACTGGAGATAGCATATGCCGTCCAATAGTCTTTTGCTTTGCTAAGTGGCAAATGTGTCGCGCTTGGAAGCTGACAACTACGTTCTAAGATGAAATTTATTGATATTTGAATATTGTTGTCTGCCATTATATCCGGATACCTGATCCTTTCTTTTGATTACTCAGGTTGTCCTCTTACACGACTTGCTAAGAACTGTACTAAATTTTAGCCGGTTTTGCCAGAAGTTTCCAAATGCTTCCTCCTTTGCTGCAATCTCTTCAAAGCTTTCCTTTCTGAAGAGTAATGGAGACGACGACAAATTACTCCTCACGGGGTAGATTTTGAAACACGTTTTGCCTGAAACCTCTCCCAGAGGGATCCAAAAATTAGTCAACCGCTTTTTTCACGTTATACCAGGTGCTATAGCTGCGTGTCGAACGATCTGGAGACCTCTATTAGGAGATTCACACTAGATATTTAAGTAGCAACGTGGATTTATCTGTTCAACCAGTAGCCGAATGTGCACTTTAACGGTGAGTTACAAACGGGACCACTTGAAGATTGCACTACCTACCCTGTTTTCATTGATATTAGTCTCAATGAGTCAACAGTTAACCCTTTAATCTGGCATTTTAGGCAACAATTCTATGCTAACAAAAGTCACTTATAACTCTGTACATTTTTGTGGTTCTTCAACTGACTGCCTCCTCGTAATATCCAATATACTCTGTGATTTGAATATGATAACCAACGTTCTGCGAAATACACTCAGTTACAAATTGTTCTCAGCAGAATGTGCTAGAAAGAGCCCCGCCTCGTTTTTCATTCAGCATGATGTTCGAACTGTTGCAGAATACATTCTTAACACATTATGTTGCTCATATTCTTGCTGAAGACCTTCCGATGGGTATCTACCGGTTTCGAGCTTCTTGGGAATGAATATCACTTTTATGATATTGTAAACGAGATATTTAGCTGAGGCCCCGTTAACACCATAGCAATTTGCAACTCAGTGTTTATCGCATATATTTTAACGTTCCGGTAGTGCATAAAGCTGAAAAACTCGAAGATTACGTCTACCGCACCAAGAAAAGAAAAGTCAGTAGTTGGCTGACGGAAAGTTTCGGAAAAATTCATGAATAAAGTATTCCGTCAATAAAATGTCATGTTGTATGTTACAAAACAGGTAGGGCGTAAAATTGGGCTACTATTACACACTTAAATATATTTATCGGTTTCTAGGAAGGCACTCCCTCTCATGTGTCACGTTCAAGATCAGTGAGATTCACTCGTAAGTGACGGGGAGTAACGTTTGAAATTTCACGAAAAGAGATAGCCATGGTTTTATTTAACCATTGTCGACTAGGCCAGAACAACCATGACACCATAAATAGTCAAATGGTTTACCTAATTCAGCATACATTTTCACCAGCAAGCAGCGGGCTTTGACTGTAATCAGATGCGTCTGGTAAAGTTGCAGGCAGTTTCAAGAACATTGGGTCAAGCGTGACCGATCCCAGTATTGTATCACAGTTACGTATTACCATTTATTACTGGTGTATTGCTGCCTATGGTGATACGACGGATTGTATTATTGCCCAACACTTCTCGTTTTTCGTCGGTTTTTCTTCGAAAGATGCCACCCCTCGGAAGATACCTGTTTTAGTTCAGTCCTCCAAGGCGTCTCCTGCAGAATGAGCAGCTGTATTCGTTTGTTTAATAAGATAACCAACGAAATGTTTAGAGTAATCTGGTGCCGATTAATCGAGTGGCCACTGCAGACAACTTTGATTGGACGGTTTTCAAAGGCATATAATATCGCGTTCTGATCGGGCGCAGCAAAACAGAATGGCTCAAATTCAGAGTACTCTAGCAATACTTCTGTTTCACCCGCATCAGTAACAAAGGATGAATTCAAATCCTCTACCATAAGGAACAGGGCTCTCCAGAACTGCCATATAAAGCTACCCGACCGGCACGACGTCCATCAAACAAAGCAGCGTATCTCTCATCATGTAGAAAACATCCTCACCGCTTTAAATCCCAGCACCGAATTCATAGTGTTTTAAGGCTTGGATGTAAACTAGCTGTTGAACTGATAATTTAGGAACAATACGGAGCAGGTTGATGTGGTTTTTCCGACTTTCAAGTATTTTTCACGGAAGACAAGCCTCATATTACAGTACTATAGAAAGCCACACGAGGGAGTAAGCTGCCGACGTGTAACCTGTGCACAAGACCTACCAAAAGTGAAACGCAAACCAAGTGACAGCGTTTTGAGCTTTTAGGCACTTGTTTTTGTGTGCTATTTTAAAGTGAAAAAATCCTGTCGTACATATCAGTCAATAACTTTAAAAAATAAATAAAAGATGCAGGCCAACTGAATTTACGACCATCACGCTTTAAAGAAAATACACTGCAGAGAAGAGTCCCATGGAAGACCCCTTATGTTTTGGCCTATGAAGTGCTTTACTGGTAAAAACTCCTTCAGAGGAAACCACTTCCCAGTAGAGACCACGATGGTTCATTCGCTTCAAATAATCTCTCAGGTAAGGTTTAAATTTAATGGGTTCACAGAACAGTCTTCTACCCTTAGCTAGAGAGTACAAAAGCGATTTCCGAGAAGACACCCTAACGTCGGAATTCTTGAGCATACTTTCGTAGCCTCGCTCTTTTTAATACTGAGCGCTTCTATTGGGTTACAAGACGACTAACCCAGTTGAACGATTTGATTTTCTATGGTATTAGACAAGAGCGTAGGTGCTCCCTCGAAAATCATCTGTCAGCATCTTACATTCACGCTCGAACTCAGAGCACTTCAACAGCAAGGCACCGGTTAGGCCAGTGCATCGAATGCGTGTTTCAATTTAACTTGTTGCTGATTCCTGCGAATCGACAGAAATCGGTGGTTATTTTTCTACTTGTTTGCGTACTCATGAGTAGTGTGATTCATGTCTGTTTATTATAACGCCGTTTTACTTCCCCCTACTTACTAATGTTGATATTTTGTTACCTGTTCGTCTTAGTTTGCAATTTCGTATCAATTCTACCTATTTTCGAGTGTCTGCTCCGACAGAAAAGCCGACAGTCCAGGGGCAGAACCCCGATCCCATGGATGGCAGACGAACACGCTATCTACTGCGCCAAACCGGCAGCCTTATTTTTGTATTAGCCTTGTATTGCATCTCACCTGATAGTGTTTTTAAGGACTCTGTTTTCAACGGGCCCAAGCGTGCATTTCGATTTGACACGTAGCACGAGCTGCTTCGTTAGGCTGTCAGCTAAAGTCTGCAGGTATATGTAATTTATGCCAAATTCACCTGTTTTCCAGCTAGTTTCCGTTTCCTTCTGATTCAGAAATACTTCCCGAACGTACTATTTGTCTTTTGCACCGTTATCTCTGTACACTGCCTATTTACACTAGCTGACTGCCCATATCCGTGCGATCGTATACCATTTGGTACTTGTTATTGCCTCATCGCCCCTTTTTCTGCTCCTGCCGATTGCGCTACTGTTGATTGTATGCTATATTTATATCATGATGTTTATTATCCCATGCGTTCATAGAACAGGTTCTCAACACAGCATCCATTGCTCTCATACGCCTGATCCTGCCGACCGGTACTTACCGAATATCAACTATGCATAGTCCAATAGCTCCAATCGTCCTGTGAGACCCTTGCCACCCGGTTCTTACACAACTTCTGAAGCAATTTGTGTGAATATGAATGGGACCAAACGCGGATGTTCAAAAGGCCAATCCACGATTTTATCCGTTCGGCAACCTGGCCTTAACTTGGCCGCAGTATACTCGCGATAGCCAACCAACTAGATCACAGTGGAATTATTAGACAATTCACAGCTAAATTTTTTACACAAAAGGGCAATAATTTTGGACTAATTTGATAGTTGCGTCTATCCACTTCTGTTTTAAGGAGGCCAGCTTCAAAACGGAGATATTTTGTTGTTCATCCTAAATTTCATATGTCGTGTGAATAATTCAAGAACCCATGCAGATGTTATCATCATTTTAGAAACACAAGTTTATCGCCTGCATACCATCGTAGAAAAACAGCGGCCTTAAGGGGAAAAATATAGTTTTGTAGTGTACACCTCCAATGTGTTAGATACCAAAACAAATTAACAATTTCCTACAAACATCGTTTATGGTGTTTACACCACAATATGGGTGTCACGTCTAGGTACGCTCCGTTATTGCCAACGTACTCAGCTCAAAGCCCCGAAATGAGATGACCATACTCTGTATAGTGTACTACCTCAAGGTCATCGATTCCGGTAAATCGCATTTCACACAAGAATGTATAATTAAGCATATTTCAAGGTAAATACCCGTTTGTAAACTGAGATTGTTAAGCCTGAAGCTGTCTTTGAGTTGCGAGTCCGGTGGTGAATTTTTGAATCCAATTTTCACATCTTTCATGCCAAAAGACTGGAACTTGGAAAGTGTCTGAAGAAAACAAAGACATCTACCAGCCGTGTTGAATATTTTAGAAATTTCAACGGGGTTCATAATGGGCTTTCAGAACGACCGTGATACCATCACGTGACCATTCTCGTGGTTCTATTGACTGAGCCGATTCGAATGTTTTTTCAGATAATGGCCAACTGGTGATGAAGTACAAACGCAGGACCAACTTATTCCCCAAATTTTCGTTTGTGTTTCAGTACTTTACTGAGTTATATACTAATGGCCTTGTGATATCTTAAATTCAAGTCAGTTTGACAGAAAGACTATTCGAAAAAAATCAAAACTATCTGATCAGAAAGCGAGACGGCAACGAGCCGAGAATTGGGCATCAAGACACATGGATGGAAAATTCTCGTCCATGCTGGAGCGAGTAAGGCGTTCTCACTAATCTAGATGAAGTATCGTAAAAATTCTGAAGTAAGTCACATCTGGATAGCTCAGTCATAACTGCATTTAGCATCTAAGGGAAGTAATGTAGATCGTATGTTTTGGTTACACAAAATCAATTTGTGCATTTCAGCTTTACAGAATCAGATGCATTTATGTTGCACGATATAATTAATTTAGAATTAGAAGTGCCGCTCTTTCAGCAGACAAATTAAGCCGGCTTTACTATGAGAAGCAAAAATTCTTCTCGAATTGATTTGAAAAGAAAAATACAGGTTTCAGAACTTCAAGATGTGCTTCAAGTGTCAATGGATGTACGGTGCGAATGGCAGTTTTGCAAGTGTTGAAAATATTCGGTGAGGTAAAACAAGGTAAAATCTGGAAGGTGTGGAAAGTCACTGGTACGCTTTTAAGCGGACGTAAATCACAAAAACAGCTGTTCCACAGTGTCATCCTCATCGTGATAACGGTGCCATGCTGTCATATGGAGAGAGGAAAAAGGACCTATACGGCACTGATGAAAATGATTCAGATGCGTCAGCAGCTGCGGAAGCTTGTTTCTCCACGTCGATGTGTGCGCTGGATGAAGAATGTCAACAACCGACAGCCGATCTTAGTTAACAATACTACTGATATACCTGATAACCAGGAAGGTGATATGGAGTCCCAGTTTGGACAGCAAGATTGTGGGAGAATCTGGCGCCTCAAGGTAAGTTCGCGATGGTCGGCGTCATGTCAACTGGGATGTCTAACTTGTGAGCAAACCTCTCTACTGATGGACCAAGAGGGAGGTTTAAACCAAAATATATCCGTCAAAGATAAACAAGCAGAGATGGCTATACAAGTGTCACACTGTGAAACACAATGAGCTATCCAGGCTTACAAAACGCGGTATTACCATTGGGTTGAGATGCATTCCATTAAAATATATTGCACTGTACCACTAACATCATTTTTGCAGTTTAAATGCATCCAGTACGTAGGCGCTATGCGACCGGAATGAAGTGCAGCAGCTGCGCTGCTGACGGGCTTCCAATCTACAAACAAGGGAAATTGAACATACATGGCACCAAAACATTGTTACGTGTGCTCAACGATTTAATTTTCGAGGTTTGTTCTCCAAATTCAATACCGATTCTTCGACCGGTCTTTTGACAGTTGTGTCGCCTCGGTAAAATTAACTAACCCTGAATATATTTAAGTTTTTTTTGTCAATCGGATTGCATACTATTTGTGTGTGACCCTGGGCCTTTGTCTCCACTAAGGATGAAACGGAACCACTTGATCACAACCATACATGCCTTAGGTAAGTGAAGATTACACGTAAATACCCGAGTCCTTGAACGAGCACTATGACCAGTTTCCAGCAGTCAGCAAGTGACAGAGTCAAGAATATCCCCAACTTCAGTCGTTCACATGAAAGAAAGCAACATTAATCGGCATAAACGGTACCCGTACGCTAGAATTTCACCGGAACCTACATTTTTTTCAAAGCTGAAACTTGTAGCTGAATGAGATTGCAAGCCTAGCTCTTAAATCTCTGCAAAAATTATCCACACGGAAGCTTCCACTGGGTTCCGGGAACCGACGGCCTGAAAATTTTGGAGTCCTTGGGTTCCGTGATTCCATTCTAGTACCTTCTGGGGAGTCGTCTTCAGCACCACATCCAAAGTATTTGAAAATCGATAATGACCTTGGATAGCTTAAACGAGCGTCGCATTTGACTGCCTATATAAACGCCTTTAGGATAACTAGGATTCGCGCGTGAATAACAACTTCGCAGTTTACCACCCTGTACTTTCAAAGCTGCCGTATGGCAGTGAAGCACAGGCTTTTGGGCGGTGACATTTCAAATGGTTGATTTTGCGAAAAATTCTTCCGCTGTAGTAGTCAGAGCCGGAGTAACCAACATTGATAGCACCCTGATGCATAACCAACCACCGGCACTTAAAACGACTAGTAGTTAACGGCATTGCGAAACAACGTAGCTATTGTCATTCATAGGGTAGGTCCAAACTCAAGGACAGTGAAGTTTTCACTTAGCAACAACCTCTAGGGGCGTTTGAGAAACAGAGATTCTGATTTTAGATCGCTGAAAAATCTGCACCTGATTAACTATTACCTGTGCAAGCTTGGAGAACTTTTAGGTATGGTATATCCTGGTGCTCAGGTGGAACTTGGCAATCCAAAGAATCATTGATACGTCTAGTACAACCAACTCCACATGAACCTGAATAAATTCGGACTTCTCGACTAACTGGTAGTCCCTCTGAGTTAGCATGGAAGCACTGGCGAGTTGTTCAACGTAAGTTTGCCCTTGTTCCCAACCTACACTTACTATACTCAGCTGACGTGTATTAACTCCAGTAGTAAACCGACCAGTAGTTAACCGCCTGATTATCCGTTAGTAACGTAATGACACGTTACTTGGGTGATTTGTAGGAGGTGCTGTTTTCAAGTTCAGGTTGAAGGAAAAGATGACGTTTTATGACTACGCACATGTTTTCATTCCTTCCGTCACTGACAACTGGTAGATAGGTCTCGGTTGATTGCCATCCGTACGCTTGTATAGCTGTTGCTTTCTTTAAAGAGAGCTCGTCGGAAGAGACATCACCCTATCTTTTTTCAATTTGTTTGATAGTACAGACCAATAAGTTTGGCTGTCATACGTGTTCAAAGGACCCGGAAGAAGCCATTTACCCATAACACAGACATCATAGAATAACAACAGTCGTTCGCCTCTGCCATTTTTGTCGCTGCAGCAGCCAAGTAATACCACTATTGTGAATAACACGGTCATGTGATAACGCCACAACTAATCGAGATCTGTCTAAATGGATAGGAATCGATCATAAGGTGGGACTAAATAACCGGACGACCCAGTGAAAATCGTTCAGCTGTAGCATCCTTTCGGTGCCTAACTGCCATGCCACCAGAAGAAAGCACGGGGGCTGGGATACTGGCAGTTTGCCCAAGCCTAAACAGGGGAAGTCGACAGGCACAGATCGGGTTCGAACCACGGATCTTCGCGCTCCAACCACTGGGCCATCTCGCCCAGTGAACTCAGTGAACATCGAAGATTTGAGTCCTGACAGCCGAATATGAGCCGTCATTGACTGACGCATTCTGTCTTGAAACTGTTGTACATCTGTTGGTTTAATAGGATAATTTACTTTCTATAGCTGCGTAACCCACTCGGTTAGCCACAGAGTTCAGCACGACGGATCCGAAATTGTTCACAAAGGACGTCCATCACTTTACGATGTTTCCTGTTCAGATCAATTTCGGTTGAACATTCTTGCTTCTGTTCCGACATGATTCTTCTGCTTTTTCCAAACCAAAACCGAGAAGCACTGAGCTGGATTTTCGCTCTTACTAGGTCTAATCATCCCTGTATAACCTTGACTATGCTGGGGTTTGACCTTCATACATCTGACGTTCAGAATCGGTGTGAGATCACGATCCCATCAAAACAAGCCGAATTACCACAACCGAAAGGGCAAATTTGCTTGTGCCTGAATAGCATTTTCGAGTGATCCGGATTCTCATTTATTATCCTATTTTTCGGTCCCGAACCATAGAGTGGTGAATTTAGCGAGTAACTCCCTTTACTTCCTCAGTTCTGACTGGCCGATGATTCGCCACTTTTCACTTAGCAATTTTTATAATCGGAAAAATCGCCTGATTTCTCACTTGGCTTTTTCGGTGCAATATTCAGGTATTCGTGCATCTGACATTATTTTCTGTTTTTTAAGCATTTTTATGCGCTGCGGCATAATTAGGGGGAGGTGTCAAATTGGTGCCTCGCTGTGATACTAACTGCAATTGCAGAGTGATTTTTCTCACGCCATATTGAGCACATTTGTCGAANTTCCCAACCCACACTTACTATACTCAGCTGACGTGTATTAACTCCAGTAGTAAACCGACCAGTAGTTAACCGCCTGATTATCCGTTAGTAACGTAATGACACGTTACTTGGGTGATTTGTAGGAGGTGCTGTTTTCAAGTTCAGGTTGAAGGAAAAGATGACGTTTTATGACTACGCACATGTTTTCATTCCTTCCGTCACGGACAACTGGTAGATAGGTCTCGATTGATTGCCATCCGTACGCTTGTATGGCTGTTGCTTTCTTTACAGAGAGCTCGTCGGAAGAGACATCACCCTATATATAGTACACGTACCGCTCATTAACGTCGATGCAATGTATGTGAAACCAAACCAAACCAACCAAGCCGAGTCAACTGTTCAACACCGCTTTGACCCGTTCCCGATCTGTCGGGTAAAGATAGCCCCAAAAGTTTCATTGGTCCTATTTCCCACCAGAGTTCCAAACTGGACACATGCGTAGTCGAACTCCAGTTCTTGAGTCTAAGGTTCGAATGAATCTTGCGTTTATCATGTCTCTCAAATGAACGTTCGTCACAAAAGCTGATCTGATTCTATGAAGGGAGACGAAACCGACAGTGGGTTGATGGCCAATTTTCATCATCTTTAAAAGTACCTCTAATCAAGAAAGTATACCCGATATTTTGGACATCGGTTCAGCCTCTGTGCCACCCAGTCAGTTAGAGAAAATCACAGGCGAAAGATACATTCAGGTTTCACATCACATCCAGCTCAGTTTGAAAATGAATGTTTAATTACAATGGAATTATATAATCCTGAATCTCTGATGTCGAGCCCCCGCTGGGGAAACCTGAAAGTCTCGAGCAGACCATTACCGGGGACTTTCTTGTATACTCATCCTGAAGGGGAAAATGATCTGTCCACCAACAGAGCAACAACCCACCAATCAGAGTCCTGGACGATTTTTTAACTATCGGTGGTTACTAATTTGCAATCAGGTTCCTAGATCGATTATCAGAACACAGGTTCAGGTTGGAGACTTCGTTCAATCTATAATGAAAAGCTAGGAAGCACTGGATAGCTGTTTCGTCCATACTGGGAATCGTCAGCGGTGCGCATCTCACGAAAATCCACGGAGTTTGAACCCGTGACATCCTGGCGGACTTCTGGAGATGCGCAATACTGATGATTCCCCATAAGTGTGCAAAAAAATATACAGCGATTCTCAGCTTTTCAACATGAATTGGTTTCACTTACACGACAAAGTCTCAACAGAAACTTCCCAAGTCTATACAGACTACTAGCAATAAATAAGTGGCCCAGAGGAAGAATAATTTCACAAGATCGGTGAAACTTCCATCTGAGAAATCTTCACTCAGGGAGCCAATCAACACGACCACGAGATGCGGATTCCATGATTGAAGGATGAGTGGCGCTATATCTTGCCTTCTTTTAGTCATTCAACTTCTAAGAATCTAATGCCATTCTAGATTTCTGACTCTAGAGTGAACTTGAAGTTCGGCTGAGCTTGGTTGAATTCTCTCAGCCTGTCGTTGGGACTGATTTCAGCTGGGACGAGGTCGACTGTCATTGACGTAGGGCCTATAAATGGCACGTTTTCCAAGGATAGGACCGAGTTGATGTCTTTCAAGTTTGTCCATAAAAACGTCAGCCAGCAATGGGTCAGGTGGAAACCTTGTGCCAGCACCATCTGTCTACAGAGATGATTGTCGAATCGAAACCCTACGTTGAGCGCACACATGATCAAAAGTCCTTTCAGATCATCCGTTAGGATGCCAATATTTAGTCCGTTGACCTTGATATGATTATATACGTAGACTATTATTTCGCGAAGTGGTTCATTGGTAAAAGATCACGTGGCATTTTGTAAAAATATCTGCCGTCCAGTTGCTCTCAGCACCTTAATCATAACTACAAACACAAAAGTGCTACCGAGGCTTTACCCTTCTGGAATGCTGCTCTAATGTTGGCCGTATTCAAAACCCTCCTAATAAATTCAGACGTGCCTGTTTCGTATGAGATGACTGTTCGGGCACACTCCTTCTTGGGTCCCGATGTTGGGGCAACACCCATCACTGTTACCGCTTTCTTGAAGTTACTTTTTCACCTCAATTTGTGCTGCCGTCGACCTCTGTTCACGATGCTCTCGTTCGACGAAACATGGTTGAAACTATGCTGGCGTATACTGATGTGCTGATGAATAGTTTGAGACCACACTAATGTCTGTTGGTTTCTGGAAAACGGTAGCTTCTGACCCCTCACAACCCACGTGTTATACAGTTCAGAAAGGGTAGTGTACCCGATGTACGAACGGTGAGGATCCAAAGTACTAAAGCATTGGCTGAATTCTTCAAACTTGCCAAGCTTGACCAGAGTGAATGTCACCTACGTAACAACAAAAACTCTCGGTGGACACTCGAATTCGGCTAAAACTCTGTTCAAAGTCCTACACATGCATATTGGCTAGAACGGGGAATAGTGGAGACCCCATCGCCAGACTTTGTTCCTGAGTACACAATTGAGTCAAAAGCGAAATAACCGACGTTTTGAGCATATTTATCCACAGAGAGTTGCGTTCGTTCTTGCAGCGTTGAGTCCGCAATGACAACCGCCTTGCTATCTCCAGAGCGCCCATCTCAGAAACATTTATGTTAACATCAAGACTAACGAGAACTTCGTCTTGCTCCAACGGAAACGTAGCTACTTTTTTAGCGAGATCCCACGAATATTGAATGTGTGTGGATGGCTCACCAGTAAGTGGCCTTGGGATACCTGCCAGAAACCTAGCTAATTCATGCGATGATGAACCGGCGCTATCCACTACTGGCCTTACGGAGACACCTGCCTCGAAAATTGTAGGTAGCCCATAATGCATTGGTTGGACTGCACTTTTACGGTCCAACCGGTCCCGAACGGTTTATAGCCAATCATAAATACCTTTCAACTTCAACCTTGGTATTATTCATTACTGATGTAATTGGCGCGCTTCTAATTCGTCGGTAAGGCCCATCAGCTAATTGTTGTTTAACCTTCTGCAAACGGTCACTCTCATTGATGACCAAGGTGGCCTTATCCTTATCGGCCTTTGTAATCACGATAGTATTCACGCATTTTAATGTGTTCAAAGCTCTTTGCTCCCTTGGTGCAATATTTGAAGTCCCTGTGTTAGGACTTCGGAACTGTGA
>SJOL01004009.1:6121-19820 GCA_004794785.1 Opisthorchis felineus | reverse complement strand
AATTGCGTGAAAACAATGCTTGTTGGCTATCCCGTTATTCCGACGATGTTTTCTGGTCTATTCAAGTGTATGAAACAATCCAAAGTTCAATTAAGTTTCCAGCCGTGAAAAGTGTGCAGTTGCATATCCAGTCGAGTGGCAACAGCAACTAAACGCCAACACTGTAGGATGTGGGAAGGAGACCAACTGTGGTTCATAAAGTAAGGTAGAAAAACAGCAAGTGTCGACCTAAAGGTCAAGCACAACCCATTCATTAGCAACGGGACTTCGCGATGTCCGTGAAGGTGTCTAGCCACTGCTGGCCTTGCAGATGACTCCAACCCGTTGGTAAGCTACTCATACTTTGTCCACCCCAAATCTTCACCCACTCGAAGCTGGTTTCAGCATACCAGACAGGATGAAGCAATCGATCACCTGGCACACAGACACCCACCGTAGTCGGGCCGGTCGGGGTTCATCATTATTAAGTGCGAAGGCACTCAACCGGTTGTTGAAACCGTTTTTCACACTTGAGTACTGCTAGCCCGACTTTCCCACAGTATGAATAATGCAGAAAGAATATAGAGGCTGCGGGATGTCAGCAGTTCACTTCTGTCTCTTCAGCCGCAATACTAAAACCATCAATTTCACATCACAAGGGATCAAAAGCAATAAAACAGCGAAAACGAGCTATTTGTACGGTGGGCCAATCAAGTCTGGTTCTTACGTCCAAGACAAGGTGATAGCTTCTGTCAGGTCCTTTTGTGCCCACAAGCTAGTTTGGTATTGATTGATCAACATGGCTCCATTGAAAGCTAAGAACTTCGAATTAACATTGTGCAGTAAAGTTCTGAACGCTGTACTGGAGGAAATTCTGTGTCCAGTGGATAGAATGACAGTCGATCAGGCAAGTTTTCGGGTTTCCGTTTGCAGGTCATCGTTTGATCGATTGGTCACCTGACTCAAATAACGAAGCAAGTGTTTTGAGACGCGTTCGAATAGGCTCCCGTCTCTCTTACCAATGTGGGCTTCACTGCAACTGCATGTGTACTGACACGTGTAGGGCAGAGATTGAGTACAACAGAGTGCATCGGAGATTAACCTGTCTCGTTAATAATACCAGGATGAGTTGGAAGGCTGGGTACACACGACCGACTACAGGACGTAAGTTGTGTCGTATGGCTGCAGTTAGGTGGTCTCGTCTAAACTGCTACCGCTTATATCGTGGCATGCTGTGGACATTGATACTTTTTCTCTGGATACAGTCCATTGCAAATGGACAACGGTATATAAGGAGCTGATATACACAGAAAACACCTTTATGAAACCATTGGCAACTGGTATAGAATTTGCGTCTCAGAGGGACCCAATCTTTGTCGATTTTGGGTGCTACTCGTAGGCATGGCAAGTTGGGTGGGAATAAAACCATGCAACCATAGAGTGTAAAGTTTCTACCCAATCAATCGGTTCACATCAGGCCCATTCTCTTCGGAACTTTTTTTCATTAGACCGTATTGCCTTCATGTTGGCTACATGTTTCGCCTTTTCCATGATTACAATACCTAATCCCTTTTCCGGCTCAAGAAATACAGTTCTAAGCCAGTACAAATACGAAAACTCGCATCTGTGTTTATTTATAACTAAAAGATGAAGAATCAGGTAGGGGCAGTCAAGAACCAATTAGCGCAAAGCAGTGCTTAAACAACCGGGGCAAAAGCGGCCGAGCAGTCCTAACGACTGACGTGTTCACCCATCTCCTGGTCCAGTTCTAACTCCTTCTGTGCGCGAATCACTCCAGCAGGATTGGCCGGAATGAAGTACCAACCCCGGTAGTCTCCGTAAGTACGGTCAGAACTGCGTAGCCATCGATCCTCAAAGCTGGTGAAGAAATAAGGGAACATTGGGTTCGTCTTACAAATGGGCTTGAAAAAATAGGTATGTTATGACAGGAAAGGCTAGTGGTAAAAGAAATAAAAACCTAAATGATTCGACCATAAAGCCAGCACGACCAACCAGTAATTGAAGGAGTACAGAGTCGTTTTCCATTTCCTGTCCTGATCTGTTGGGGGACACGTTTAATCTACACAACAAAGCCATAGCCAATTGTCTAGTTCATGTATTTACATCTATATCTAACCTGCCGGTCATTGCCAAGTGAGCCACACTGCTTACATTTGAGAATTAGTCCACAGGGAAAAAGCAAGCCACAACCGTATTGGAACCGGCGGTGGGTTAATAACGGCGACCGTCGTGCCGTCAGCATCCATGCGTGGGTAAGTGCGACTCGATAAATCCAAAAGTCGGCTAATCCTCAGGCAGGAGATGGCGTTGGGTTCGGCGAATAGAAGCGACGGTCTTCATAGGGAGATGTAGATCAGAGAAAAACAATTATTTCGTTCAGATGCCGGAAGCGCATCACCACCAAACACCGGAGAAGTGTGTACTGGTTAATAACATTAGTATTAGCGACGAAGTGAACCCTGGCATTTTATATGACCGAATGGGCTTGAGAGGTGAATATATCAGCTACCAAGCGGGTCGTCCATCGTCTGGTTTCTGTACCTTTTTAATGATAAATTACCCCAACATTTCCTAAAACGTTTCCATAAAACCCTCACTCCATAGAAATCTCAGCATCCTGAGAGATATTTACAGATAAGATTATGTGTAATTAGGATCCCGCACGGAGGTGCTGTCTAGTCTATAGTGTAACCCTTGAAGCTTTGCTCGCATTCTTAGGACCTCTTGATTTCACATCGAGTCACTCTTGGACTCCTAGCGAGATGATTTAGAGGTGCTGTTGTGTCATCTTACACATACGCATATCCATACACATATATGTGGACATATAGATATACATACATCGCCATTTCCCACGGAGCTCCCATACACACACTAACCCCCCATAAGGAGCGCTTTTCAATCGCTGGAATTTTTCTGTTGAAATAAATAATTTGCTTAGGTTGCCAAGCGGTTTGGAATGGCCTGTATAATAAACAAATCACAATGATATCGTCATCATCCGTAAAAACCGCATACAGTGGTTGTAGCAGTCCAATTCAATCGCTGATGATTTGGCGAGGTGAGACAGATAGCGGCACATTGGAAGCGGCAGCTGATATAATTGATGCGTAAATACCGTGCTATCAGTGGAATTGCCTCGAGGGGATCGACAGGGGAATCTATGTACTGAAAGCAACAGCTTGAATGCCTGGGCGTCAATGAGTACGCGATTGGATTATGCCTACTAATGTCTCTCACCACTGATGCGTCCCCTCTCAAGGCCCCCCGGGGAGATGGCAATGATCAACACAGCTGACTTCCCTAGTACTGGCTCTCATACTTTGTTGCCAAGTCATCGTTTGACCAACCGTGCCTCGCTTTGCACGGTAGTGCGAAAAGCGCACAGCGCAAAGGCGACTGTTTACTGGGATCCAGTCCAGTAAAGCGCTTTCAGCCTTGGAGCTTATTGCAACACCCACACCGTAGATACTACGAGCCATTGCGTCAGGATCACCAGATACCCGAAGAGTGAACTGTGAAACATCTGAGCTCGCCCTGAGTGGCTTGAGGTGCACGACCGTAGTGGGGTCTTGTATGCCTGTTTCGGAGACAACATACATCGACAGATAGGGGAAGCAAGCTTTCAGCAAGAGATGCCTGTTGCCCAATTTGACAAGGAGCACGGACATTAAAGGCTGCAACATGGATCAGATCTTTTGAGGTTAGTAAGTGATTATTTTGGTTTATTCTTCTCGGTGAATGCTTAGACATGGAATAGTGGCTAGGGGGTTGGCAGATGCGTCGATTGCACTGCATTGTACGATGGATGGGGAGGGAGTGTGGGAGAAGGCTAGTGAGCGAAGAGCTGCAAGGGCGAATGATACTTCCCGGTTGCCCAGGCCGAAGAAGGGGGTTTGGTTAAGGTACCCCACCTTGAGCCCTTGACTCAAAAGTCTGACCCACAAGGCAGTGAGGGGATGTAGGGTTTTGTTCGAGGACCCTGCCGCCAGCCTCTGACTCAAAAGCCTCTGACCACGAGACAGCGGTCGTTAGGGTTTTCTTGGGGGACCCTTCCGGGAGCCAATGACTCAATAGTCTGACTCACTTCGCTGCAGGGGGCCGGCCTGGCCCGAGGACGCAAGGAGCAAGGCATCACTGTCTCACTTTTAGTGCAGCTGCGCACAGCAGGTGCCTTTTGAGCAGCACCAGACTCTTTGGTTTTAAGAGTATTTCGACCGTATTGAATAATGCGCCGGTGGTCACGGTCAACCGTTGGACGATCGGAGTGTGCATGTTTTGGGGCCGACCTTTTCTAACCCATCCTTCCTCGGGGTAAGACAGCATCGCTGCTTCCATAAATATGGACATGCTGGTCGCCTGGGGGAAACGCCTTAATTCCTTCGCAATCCTATAGCAGAGGACACTACGACTTTACCTCCAGACCGCCTCTTAATACGATTACACGCAGTACGGGGACTCGCTGTTCTTCGTCGGGCTGCTCCCACTTGGCCTTCTTGGCATGGCTGAACATTTAGGAACCGAGTTCCAGCCAGCATAGCCCGCAGGATCAATGCGGCACAGAAGCCCGACCACCGCGACCAGATGAGGGCTTTAGGTCCGGGAATGACACTCAAGACGTCGAGTTATTATTACTGAACCAATACTACAAAGGGTGAAACGGGTAGTGGGTTGTAGAAGAATTTCCAGCAACCATATACGTAGTTTTGAATCCAGATTGTTCAAAGATACAGTTCTAGCCCAACAGACATTGAAAATTGGAAAAGAACAGACACTCAAAGGTGTAACGACTGGGCGTCTGCATCCAGGGTGTTCACTCAGGCTGGGTTCGGAGGAGTGGAATGGGCCAACGGACATTTTAATGGAAACCATAAATGCTGACGAATGGGGCGATATGATGATGTGCTGAAGACTTACATCAGTTCTTTCTGTTCACGGATATCGTCCAACTGACCAAGAAAGGACTCGTACACCTTTTGCGGGTGTGGAGACATGTACTTCGCAATAAACCGTGATATAGGATGCTAGGTCCAATAAAAGGTTGGATGAGGGGAAAAGGACAGAACTAACCTTGTGATACTCCCAATGTCGTGGTTCATACCCCTCGGGTATATCCGTCAGTTCGGCAGGCCCGACAAACATATTGACGAGGAACACTAGCACAAGGCATGGAACAAGACCTAGCATAGCATAAAAATGCTACAATGCACAAGTGCGGTTAAACCACAAGGCGTAGACTGCGAACGTACGAGTGTGTCCAGAGCTCGCGCGTTCAAGAATTCTGATGGCTTGACCTCAAATAATCGCTTCGTGCCAGCATTTCTCAAGGGTGTGACTGATGAAGGTATACAGTAACATAAGAAAAAACTGCATATCATCATTACCCAAAGTGAAATACGTTGTAGGTCGAAACACAAACTGTTCCAAGACGCTTCGTTGGGTATGGAGTGACAAGCGAGAGGTCAATTGCCGAAGGGGGGCGGACAACCGTTGGACATTCCCACACAGAGCTATCAACATAGCCAATGGATTGCTTCACGCAGTTGGTGGTGCGAACACCGTATCCCTGAAAGGAGCAGTATGACAAGCCCTTGACCTTAGAATTGAATAGAGGAAAAGCAGGAAATGAAGGCGTTACAAAATACACGCAAACATTTGTGGCAATAAACTTCAAGTATAATCTGCATTCGCAGTTTGTTACCGACCAGTCGTGACTCACTGAGGCCACGTAAACACTGCATACGGACAGAAATCATCCAGACAAGTAACTTCCGGTGGCTCTTAGGGTGGTTTCGCATAAATCGTTTTCTTAACGATAAAACGAAGTTCATTCACCACCTTGGTTTTCAGATTACCAGATTTGTTATGTTATACTACTGCACACTCTCTATCTACTCTATGTGTATAATCAGTTCCTCTAATACGACTACGTGACTGTGCACGATCCTCACGTGTCACGTTAATCGCCCATCAGAAGTACGAACACTTCTCTAAAATACTCGAATTCACATGGCTTTCTCGAGGTGATATTAGAGCCGGACGACTATTCACTAAACTTTTGATTAATGAAATACGACCAGAATATCGATTACCACAGCCAATATGCGCAAGTGGATTGCGCACGGAATCACGGGTATCGTACTCTAATGGAGGAATGCGCGAAAACCTTAACAGTTTGTCTCATAGAGCCGATATCTCAATGGCAAATAGTAACTAGTGTCAGCCCTCAAAGGTATGTCGTGTTTGGTCCAACTCAGTTCCTAAAGGTTCAGCCATGCCAAGAAGGCCAAGTGGGAGCAGCCCGACGAAGAACAGCGAGTCCCCGTACTGCGTGTAATCGTATTAAGAGGCGGTCTGGAGGTAAAGTCGTAGTGTCCTCTGCTATAGGATTGCGAAGGAATTAAGGCGTTTCCCCCAGGCGACCAGCATGTCCATATTTATGGAAGCAGCGATGCTGTCTTACCCCGAGGAAGGATGGGTTAGAAAAGGTCGGCCCCAAAACATGCACACTCCGATCGTCCAACGGTTGACCGTGACCACCGGCGCATTATTCAATACGGTCGAAATACTCTTAAAACCAAAGAGTCTGGTGCTGCTCAAAAGGCACCTGCTGTGCGCAGCTGCACTAAAAGTGAGACAGTGATGCCTTGCTCCTTGCGTCCTCGGGCCAGGCCGGCCCCCTGCAGCGAAGTGAGTCAGACTATTGAGTCATTGGCTCCCGGAAGGGTCCCCCAAGAAAACCCTAACGACCGCTGTCTCGTGGTCAGAGGCTTTTGAGTCAGAGGCTGGCGGCAGGGTCCTCGAACAAAACCCTACATCCCCTCACTGCCTTGTGGGTCAGACTTTTGAGTCAAGGGCTCAAGGTGGGGTACCTTAACCAAACCCCCTTCTTCGGCCTGGGCAACCGGGAAGTATCATTCGCCCTTGCAGCTCTTCGCTCACTAGCCTTCTCCCACACTCACTCCCCATCCATCGTACAATGCAGTGCAATCGACGCATCTGCCAACCCCCTAGCCACTATTCCATGTCTAAGCATTCACCGAGAAGAATAAACCAAAATAATCACTTACTAACCTCAAAAGATCTGATCCATGTTGCAGCCTTTAATGTCCGTGCTCCTTGTCAAATTGGGCAACAGGCATCTCTTGCTGAAAGCTTGCTTCCCCTATCTGTCGATGTATGTTGTCTCCGAAACAGGCATACAAGACCCCACTACGGTCGTGCACCTCAAGCCACTCAGGGCGAGCTCAGATGTTTCACAGTTCACTCTTCGGGTATCTGGTGATCCTGACGCAATGGCTCGTAGTATCTACGGTGTGGGTGTTGCACTAAGCTCCAAGGCTGAAAGCGCTTTACTGGACTGGATCCCAGTAAACAGTCGCCTTTGCGCTGTGCGGTTGTCTGGTTCAATTGCGATTGACGTAGGTCGATGCTGTAAACGGTGTTTATTTGTTGTATCGGCATAAGCCCCGACGGACAGCAGCTCTGAGGCTGAAAAGGACAGATTTTATCAAGATCTGTCACGACCGTTTCGGTCGGCAAGAAGGACGGTATAATAATCCTGGCGGGCGATATGAATGCCCAAGTTGAACGACGAAGTCCGGAAGAAGCACAATCGGGTGGTTAATTTGGAGTCCATACCGAGCGTACGGATAATGAGGAGCGGTTTCTTCAGTCGTGTGTAGGGCATCATCTGTTCCTAGGCAGTACGAATTTCCAGCACACATGCTCACATCGATTTACTTGGAGGCCACCTACCACAAGACAGTCGTGGACTCAACTGGACCGTGTAACTATCAGTTACCCATGGAGAACCTCAGTTAGGGACTGGCGTTCCTTCTGGGGTAGGCAACTTGACTCTGATCATGCCCGGCTATCACTTCGCTTTCCACAAGCATTACGCGTGCCAAAGGAGAGTAGCTCAGTTCATCAACTTCAACAAGTTTCAGCAGCTAAAGAGTATCAAGCTGATCTGGCTAGAAAGCTACTGGAAGCGCACAGTCATGCAGATGACGAAGATCTCTTGATGGTTGAATGAAGGCGAGTTAAAGAAGCTATGCTCTTAGCTTTCAGAACTGCTTGTCCAGCCCATCTGACTAAAATAAGTGAACACTGGATATCGTCGAGATCATCAGATCTTATTGCTGCCAGAAAGGACATGCCAGCAACTAGCGACTTTGATAGCGCACGCAGATCCCTCAGACACTGGATAATCAGGAGCTTGAAGAACGACAGAGAACGCTGGTGGATTTCGAAGGCCCAAGAGATGGAGGAGGCTTTCAATTTAGGCAACTGCCGCGCCCCGTTTCAAGTGATTCGACCAAACGGTCAAAAGAAGACAGATGTCAGTAAAACAATATGCGAAAAAGAGGGAACAGCAATTCATTCCTTCGATAGTCGTCTTGAGCGATGGAATGAACAATTCAAACAGTTCAGCTGGTCTCCTTCAACACAACCGCTGGAAAAACCCAGTAAGCCTGAATGGAACACCGACACCCGTCCACCATCAACAACAGAAATCCTGCGTGAGTTCTCAATCCTCAAGCACGACAAGGCGCCTGGCGCGGATGGTCTGTACCTCGCACTCTTCGGAGGTGGCAAGTCTAACAACAATACTGCAGAAGATTTTGAACGAAAACAGAATACCAGCCGAATGGTGCTCCTCGACCGTCATCCCAGTGTTCAAAAGGGGCGCAATAATGTCATGCGAAAAGCATCGTGGCATCAGCCTTGTATACGTCGCATCTAAGGTGCTCTCTAACATTATTTTGCGCAGGTTGATGGATTATCGGAAGAGGAAGATTCGTAAGAGTAAAGTTGGGTTTCGCCCTAGCCGAGGGTGTATCGACCATATATATGCCTTGAGACAAATTCTTGAACAGCGCCACTCCTTCAGACGTCGCACGTTAGTCGCTTTTCTTGATTTGAAGCTGCTTTTGATTCTGTTGATCGTCAGAAACCTTGGTAGTGTCTGGCGATCACAGGTGTCCCTTCGAAATTTCTATTCCTTATGAGAGCACTGTATGGGAAACTCTGTGGGCGCGTACGAGTACACGGGAAGCCTTCGCCTGAGTTCACCATGTCCAGTGGTGTAACACAAGCCTGTCCACTTTCCCCTTTCCTCCTCAACTTTGTTATTGATATGCTGCTTGAAATTACTCTCCCTGCCTCTGAAAACTCGGGAGTCGAAATGCTCCCGGGACGTTCCCTCACAGAAATTGAGTATGCAGACGATATTGCTCTCCTTGGTTCAGATCCTTCCCAAATGCAAACGATTTTAAATAACCTAAATAACTCTGCCGCACGGTTTGGCATGCGCTTCACACCTGCAAAGTGTAAAGTGCTGCTACAAGACTGGGTGGGATCAAACCCACAGCTCATACTTGCAGGCGAGCCAATCGACGTGGTAGATAAATTTGTTTACCTGGGCAGCTGTATAAGTTCCGGTGGACTGGCTGGAGATGAGATTATTTCTCGAATCGGAAAGGCCAGGGCAGCCTTTGCCAATCTCTGACACCTATGGCGTCGACATGACGTGAGTTTGTCTGTCAAGGCCAGGGTTTACACAACAGTGGTGCGATCCACACTGGATCAGAGACGTGGCCTCTACGAAGGTATACTCTCCGAGCGAGAACCCCGTTGACCTGGAATAAGCAGACGACATTGTTCTCATTTTTTTAAAAACAGTAGGTGGCAAAGCTTTACTAGGAAGGTTGGCAGTCATACAGTTATTCGGCATGTGCTTCGTGCCCACAGAGTGCACAGTCAGGATGCGGGACGTACAGTCTTTGGACTTGTCTCTAAGAATTCAGATAAAGTAGTGGAGCGCTATACGTAACTCGGAAGCTGCATTAGCCCTGAAGGTAGTGACGGAAAAAAGTGAATGCACGGATCTCGAAGGTCAGAATTGCGTCTGCTAATTTGCGCCACTTATGGCATCAAAATGGCATTTCAAAGGATCCCAAAGGACGCACGTATTAGACCACAGTGCGGGCTGTATTGTTGTACGGCTGCGAGACTTGACCGCTTCGAGCAGAGGTTTTTGACCACCGATGTTTCAGAAGTAGAGCCGGAATCGGCTGGAACGATCGAATTCCCAATGAGGTAATCGGGAGAGGTATCTTTGGTGAAAAAAAGGGTGCTTCCCCCAAAGGATGCATCCAGTACTGCATACATCGGAACGATGAACAGTAATCAACTGTTATGTCTTGGACTTGATCACAAACACCTGACAAAGGTAAACCACAGCCATGACCCGGTCCCAACACATCCTGCATACGCCCAGGTCGCTTCCGTCAATCGGACAACGACTAGGATCTTACGTCTCACGAGCGCGCGACCCAGTCGGCTACTTGGCTCCAAACAAAGACCAATTGTGGTAGTATAAGTACTGAATAATAAAATTTTGATGCTAGTACTGCCTTATTCCTTAAGATGTTCACCTGAAATCTGCTTTCGTTCGCAACGCAAATCGGCTACGCTTCTCAACCGTAAATTACCAATGTACTTACTGTGGAATAGTAGACCCCGATTATTACCAACTTCAACCCAAAAAATGCCTGTGTTGAGCGGGCTTAAGCGATTAAACGGTTCACTTCGTCAACCGTAAAATGTGAGATCGCCCTGCAACCAGAAAGAGACGGTCGTTGCAGACTGGATGTTACTTGAAAAGAATTTGGTTGCGGTTTGGAATTCCTGTGGATGAACATCTGACTACCGTTTGAAGTATTGTGATGGTGTTCGGTGGTTGCCTGGATTGTCACGCAGAAAGGAAGACAGCTAACTAAAGAGTATTGGTCCTGGCATTAACCCCTGTGGTATTCCACATTGGATGTGTACGCATTCCGAAATGATACTGAAGAGCGTTTTGTCCGTAAAATTATTCGACAGGCCAATTTCCTAAGGTGGACGCCATCTTACATATGAGCCAAAGCTTTGAATAGTTGGGGCAAAAAGTGTCTAGTTCAATTTCCACTTCGAGGACCCTAATCAAGTCGCGTTTAGTTCCGTAGTGAAGATAGTAAACTGAAGTAGCGTGGCACTTAGTGACCATAATGAGTCACCATAAGGAAAGTGGTGTCCACGTGGCATCCGGAGTTTGTCATATGAGGCACGTTACAGGGCATGGGCCTAACCAGCAGCCTCCTGGCTCTTCAAACTGAAGGATGGAACGTGAGTGGTAACTTGTTTCCTAAAACCTGAACTGCTGTAGTCTTCTTACGTTATGTCACCTTACCTGGGCGATTCGAAGGGTTCAAAAATAGGTCTTTGTTTGAAGATAGGAATGTATTGGTCCGACCAACATGCCAAGATGCTATTTTGGTGGTGAAACCTTCACGCTGCTTCTATTATAGTGGGCTACTTTGGCCGACGGGGAGTTGCGATCGTTCTGAGTCCAATCGCCGAAAAATCAATCATCTCACGGAACCAGGTATCCCCGGGGATCGTAGTACCAAGTTCTAAAGAGCGCCTTATTAGTATCCCAGTCATCCGGAACGCCTCAATTTTGTCCACAGATTCCCACAAAAAAGATTGTTCTACTAACGAATGCAACGCGTCGTAAACAGAAATACCCGGAGACGATATTCGAGTTAGAGCGAAAGATAGGAAAGCCCGAAAAAGTTCACCATCTTTTTGCGGACGACTTGAAATCCTGGGATTTAAATGTCACTGCCCTCCAAATGGATGTAAACGCTGCAAAGCAGCGGTCGTTGGACTGACGCCTTCCATCGAATGACGAAAATTGCGTCCATATGTCCTTCCGAGGGGACTCAACGAACACATTTGTCGTGCATCGTGAGAATGAACCAGAAGACATCACGAGGATAGATACCAAAAAGGATTTGGGTATCTGGCTCTCTTCAAACATGCCCTTCTCACTCCACCATGAGAAATCGGCTCAAAAGGCATTTGCCGTTCTACGGATGACTCAGCGAACCTTCCCCGTATTACTCGCATGGACTTCCAGATACTCTATAGGGCCTACGTTAGACCGCTTCCTGAATATGCCAACTAACTTGTCCAATCAGGAAGCACGAAGGACCAGCGAGCTGCTACAAAAATGGATGCCGGCCTTAAATTCGTAGACTATGAAACGCGTCTCACAGTGCTTGAACTCTTTCCCAAGGAGTATCCTCGCCTCCGAGGAGAACCAATACCTCGCCTCAAACCTCGCCCTGTTTGAACAAGGTTTGGCCAACAGGTTTTTCACGGTTGACAAAGCTAACGCGCGTTAGCGCGCGGACATGGTAAAAAGAGTTTTAAGCTCACATCGTACACTTTCATGGCGTAAACTTTTTTCTCATTTCAGGTAGTTGCTGCGTGGAATAACCTTCCTCCAATGGTTGTTCACGCTCCATCTAGTACCCAGTTCCAGGCCTTTTTCGACGCTCTTTTATGTGAGCCCACGTGCTGGCAAAATTACTGCCCCGCGCTGAGAAATTAAAGAGCAGTGCTACACCCTTATTTCGCTTGCGCCTTTCAGGTGAACGAAAGCCACTTCAAGACGAGAGAAAATCGGACCCTGTGCATCAATCCGTGATCCCCCGCTTCCTCGTGTTCCCATTATGATTTGTTCAGCTGTGTCCTTGTGCTTCTCCGTTGGTGGTTAGCGAAGGATACTAGTCGGCCGATATATTAAACTAACACACAGCGTCATCCTTTCAAGTCCCACCTGGCTGCTCCCACTGGAACATACACACGGCATGTTTGGATAAATTTCCTATACGCAGATAACATAAATTCACTAGGTGTATGAGAAATGTGCCTATAGCTCGGATCAGCAGAAGAGTACTTATCAATTGGGACATATGTGCAGTCACGAGCTAACAATGAAGAAGGATTTCAGGTGACAGCTCCCGAACATATCTGCCCATCCGACCCCGTTAGGCCGAATACTATGTTCATACTACCCTGCCACTCACAATTAGGTCCTGCAATGGCAAATGAGCCAAAGTTGAGTGTGATTGGTTAGACAGGCCGAACCGCCACCAATTCACGGATTCACGGATTGATACACAGGATTGAGGCTTTCGCCAAAGTTTCCCGGGTCGGTTTTTTTGTTCTTGTCGTTCAGCGGCTGCCGTTCACCTGAAAAGCACAAGCGAAAAAAGGTTGTAGCACTGCTCTCTAAGTTATCAGACTGGGGAAGTAAGCTTGCCAGCCCAAGGACTCGGATAAACAGTTTCTAATAGTGCTTTAAACTGGGTTCTAGATGGAGCGTGTACAACCGCCGGATGAAGGTTATTCCACGCAACAACTAACCGAAATGAGAAAAAATCATGCCTCATGAAAGTGTGCACTCTGAGACTGAATCTCTTCATACCATGTCCCCGCCGTGTGTTTCACCGATTCACGGATTCACGGATTGATACACAGGATCGAGGCTTTTGCCCAAGTTTCCCGGGTCGGTTTTGTTCTTGTCGTTCTGCGGTTGTCGTTCACCTGAAAGGCACAAGCGAAAAAAGGGTGTAGCACTGCTCTCAACGCGAAGCAGTATGCTTGCCGGCGCAAGGACTCACATAAAAAAGTGTCTAATAGTGCCTTGAACAGGGTTCCAGAAGGAGCGTGGGCAACGCAACTACTACCCGAAATGAGAAAACATTTTTCCCAATGAAAGTTTGCGCTCTGAGCTTGAAAAGCTTCTTACCATGTCTCCGCCATGTGTTTGCTGGCTCAACGGTGAAAAACCTGTTGGCCA
>SJOL01003998.1:313942-325918 GCA_004794785.1 Opisthorchis felineus | reverse complement strand
AATGATAGTTCACGAAAACATGTCAAACAGTGTTATGAATGCGTTCCATATTCCCTATGACTGATTAGTGGAAAATCATTCTGGAAGAATAACCATGTTGGGATTTCCGAAGGCAGATTCAATCGTGTGGCATCCTCAATAATCGGGAAACCATGCGATTTGGACGGTTTCCTTGCTGGTTCTTAGATGGTTGCTTAAACTCTCTATCCTTTTAACTGCTGACTTACACTTTGCTCTAAATTGCCATCGTTTAATCACGAATATTTTGTAATCGGCTTTCGTCTAATCACCAGTGGAGTTTGATTTTTCTTATTTCATCCAGCCGCTCTTTTTGTGCTCTTTTCTGATTCAGAGCAAAAAATTTATTCATGAATATTTTCGTTTGAAATGGCTTTGTTCTTTGGTGATAATTGTGGACCATACTTCACTGATTGGAAGTGATAACCTTGCCTCCATTTTTTAGTGAAAAGTTCTTTACATAGGCGAACCTCTTCTTACTCCGAAGAAGATTGTGGATATTTGTATATTCCCTAAATTACATTCTTAATCATGCAAACGGTCGTCTAGTTTATTAGATATTTTTTGTGGGTTTTACTTACGGCATTCATTACCTATAAGAAAACACGTTATTTTGACAGATGAGTTAACACGTTTTTATTTTCGTGAAATTCGGCGGCCGCTTGCAACCTGAAGCGGTGTTAATACTGACTTGCTTGTTATTTCCTCTAGCATAAATATTGTTAAGTTACAAGGTAGCAAGACAATAAAGATTTTGAAATTTCTTCTTCAGGATGCAGTCGATTCGCTAAATCAAACTTACAAGTAGTGCGTTGTGGCCAGTAGCCAAGGTATGTGTTTTTGGAATTTATGAACGACTCAGCTTTGCCATGCAGACCCTAAAGTGTCCGTCTGGTGTACTTTGAACGGAATGCAAGTCGTAAACGGGATTTCGGAATAAAATTTGTCTCGACTACTGTATTACGTCTATATAATGTATCGCGATATATCGTGTGTCGTGCCAACTGAAACATGAGGCTGCCTGGTGCAGCATATTCAGTTGCTTAAAAACGTCGTAAACGATATTTGGCCCATTTGGCTCTAGTAAGTGTCCAGGGCCTTATATCGCTGGTATGCACCTTTCGGCAAAAGGTACAATACTACTGAGCCCAAAAGGTCCGTCTATGCGGCTGATTACAATTTATTTGCGTCGTTGAAAGGTGCCTTCATTTCCGCTGTTAAGAGTCTGTGTCACAGCTTTCGCCGAAGTACTTTTCTCTTCCCCATGTTCTTTATGAAGGCTGTAACATATGATGGTGATGCATAAAAAGACTGCATTTGCCAAATAATTTGGAATACTATTGATTTTAGCCTCTACAGAAAGGGTTGCATGTACGTCAGCAAAGTGACTGTATCTCATCAGCAGTCGGGTTTTTTGTTTAAACCTGGCATGCCACAATTCATGTTTTGCTCAATACGAACAAAACAATCTGTCGAAGAGTTTTATAGAAAATTAAGTCATTTGCCTAGAAAAGTGAGGACTTCACACATAGAAAGACCCCGAAACATTGCCACTTCCACTACTGGGGAAGAATGTCCTTGTAATTATTATGAAAATCTAGAAACGTTAGTGCATATTTGGTCTTGTGAATCAATCTGCTGTCCGCTGGGAAGATAGGGATAACTTGAGGGCAGATGTACCGTCGTTTGGAAGCATGGGCAAACAGCTCTTGAGAGTGGAGTCCGGTAGAAACGTGTCAGTGGGTGAACTGTACAACATTCAGGTGCGGGCGGCTGGCCGGCGTAATTTTCAGCATACATTCGCATGTTCAGTATTATGTATATGTAAAAGATAACATACTTTTGGCATCTGAAATTGCAAACAAATCTTCGTGCGTTAGGGGAAAGCTCATGTTCCGGAATTCACTGAGCCAGGCAAGTCACAGGTTCATATTATAGAAGACATCATTACTAACATCAGCTTGCTTCCTGAATGCTCGCTTTTGGAGACAGCCAAACTAATTAGGAAAATCAAGGTGGTATTTTAAAGATTTGTTGCAATACTTCGAACCACTAAAACACTGTGAGTTAATCCCATCACGTACTTCATTTCAAAGGAAGTTTTTCAAAAAAACGTTTCCTCTAGTGGCAACGCAATAATCTTGGGGTTGCTGAAAGCTCTTACACAGCCCACGACCGGCTTCGCCCTTCTTGGGTCTCATTCGGTAGGTGTGGTTTTTGAGCTCCAATGGTCTTTCTCTTCTAGATGAACAATAAATTGTACGCAGCTGGTAAAATAAAATCATTTGCAAATTAAGCTGGTGCTAACTGGAGACTCAGCTTGATATACCTCAGTAACATTATAGGTAATGTGCTATGTAAAGAGAACGTATTTGAGATCTTGAATATGGCGCTAACTGAAACACAAGGTAACCTTTGCACAGCACACTCAGTGGGAAATAGCATTAGCCCGAAATTCACTGGAGAATCCGGTTAACCACATCTTAGTTTGCAAGCGAATCTACTTCGAACTTTTCGTACCCGTCAAAGTATGATACTTGAAATTTTTTGTGACCAAGCGAGGTAGTAAAACACCGAAGTCGGCTTCCATCGTACTTTTCCATTTTCAAGGGCATGTAACATGAGGTGTCCGCGTGTGAAGCTTATCAGTAAAATGCCGTACCTATCCTTAATCAGAACGGCTGGTTTTCCCTTAATCGTACGACGTTGTATTGAAGGACGCATACCCCAGCATGGAACATACAACTCACAAGTTTGCTGAGAACTGGTTTCACCCTTCATATCACAGTGTGTTTGTACGGGCAATTAGTTCGTCCATTTTATATCCTGAGATACAAATCTGTTAAACTCGTGTTTCGACGAAGTATACTTGAAGTAAATTTTATCCTTCATGAAATCTAATTTTTATGATATCTTCGTTTTCCCAAAGCCCGTGGGCTTCCAGGAATATCCGACTAGTGGAGGTATCCATACCTTCCATGATGTCGGCCTTGGAATTATTGACAGCTAATATCTCACCCATAGATCAGATAGGAAATTCAAACTCATCAACTTGACAGGTTTTAGTTGTTAAACCTATTTACACCCTTCTTCAGTCCTGAATGCAGGGAATTTTCAGGCAGCCGTTCTTATCCTGCTTTCGACTCAGCATCATAGTGGTGATTCCGATTTGATTGGCGAATAGCTTTTGAATTACAACAATTAATTGGCAAAATAGTCGTTGCATATACCTTGGTTCAAACACGACAGAGATGAGCCATTGGAACACATCGGTTTCGGCAGTCCCCTTGAATATATGTTCAGTGGTGAAGTCCCTCACGTAAGAGACTAGCCCGCGGAAAGGACCATCTATTCCGTCTTTTTGACTGGTCCATGCAAAGGCTTAAACGGAATTTCGGGGGCACCTTAGTGTTAACGAATAGTAGGAAATCAACAAATACTCTCACGTGCACACAGGTTTGGTTTTAACAGGAGACTCAAGTGAATCAAGCTGAATCTCTCGTTTATGATGATCTGCTTCATGGTGTTCAGCAATCTTATGAGAAGTGAGTTATTTCTAGAAAACTGAGAGCTAAGCTTATCTTTGATCGTTTTCGGACCTAGGCAGAACAATCGAATCCATTAACAGTAAGGACTCTCAAAGAGAGCAGGAATGCCCAGCAGTCCAGAAACCAGACATGCATCTGTAAATCGGTCACTCTTGGAAGAAGTGAAAAACAGGTACCATTTATCGGCGGATTACTCATACGAGGATACAAAACAATGTATAAGCTCTGCTTGAGTAGTTTACTACGTATATAAATGTATAAGCTCAGTTTTGCTTCGAGTCTTGGTAGACTGACTAAATGTGGCCATTGGACCGTAAGTAGTTGTCTCTTCCGTCAATGAATACCTCACCAGACATATTAACTGCACCTCTCTGAAGTTCTGGTCTATGAACTTTGTTACGACGTTTGCTGTCTCCACTGAGCTTGGCTAATTTTTTCTTCCAATTTGTTGGACGGTGATAGTTGTTAGATCTGTGTGAATCACCGGATCAATCAGTGTGTTCACGCTTGTCAATCAGACATAACCTGTGCTCCTTTCATGGCTTAGACGATGATGGATTGTGTTTGGGTGCAATCGTAGCACCTGCGTTGATTGATTTTACATGAAATCTTTCGTGGTCGAACTGAGAGCATAGTATAGGCAGTGACCAAAGTTTCCCTTGCTGTTCAACTAGGAAAGTCTTAGTGTTTACCACTATCATCCAAGAAGCTGCTGGATAAATTTGTATTCAAATTCGGCTTGTAATGCAAAGTATCCGGAACCACTGTACTGATTTGGAGATAGCCTGAGCCAGGGGCATAGTATACTTAAAGTAACAGAAATACACATAGTTAAACTTTGGTGTTGGGAGCGTTTGCTCTTGAAATGTTGGCAAACATTGGCTTTAAATGAATAGGATCTTCAGTCAATGTATTGTGTTGTGGAAGCCATTTCAGCTACAAACGGACTGTGCTATTACCATCCATGTGTTCCTGAGCGGGTTTGTGTGAGCATTTGTGTGCTGGACAGGTTGAGGATCACAAGACGACGTTTCGTTATCCATAATCCATCAGTAGGAGTACCAACTCTCCGCCTCTTGGGTTATCACTTCACTGGCTCACTATTTACGGCAAACAGGAAACAATTGATCACTAAGTGTTTTGATGTAGGGATCCACGTGAAGTTCCCAACAGTATAACAAAAACATTTTATCTTCCATAGACCTAAAGTCAATAATCCCAAGGTTTCCTCTACGAATAAGAGACCCAATTATCCATAACCGTGATAGTTATAGGCCCAGCCATTTTTACCGTTTAGAGCCCACGTCCATTCATTATGGGACATTAATTCGTCCAGTTCACGTTTGGCTCCTTCAGTTCTCTGGTGAATTCTAGTCAGCAAATAAGCCTAATTATTTCCGTATGTTTTGAACACGAGTGATCTTAGTGCACTTGCCAGGCGAACCTGACTCTGAAATGAAAATGTAGCAGTGTTCTTAAATCTACTCAGCCCACAACTCGCGTCGTACCATAGAGTTCTCGGTAATCCATAGTAGCTCACAATTAGAATTACTAGTCAGAAGATTGTTCGTCCGACTTCGTTTCTCCGCATACTCTGCGCGTTTTGCCTCAGTGTCCACTAGAGTATTTTGCTATCAACAAACTAAGATTCCGGAATTATCTCAAGTTTTTAGGACAGACGGAAAAACAAGTCCTTGGAAACGTCTGGTTTCCTGAAGTTCAGACGAGCAACCGATGGATAGTCGGACGTCTATCTGTCGAAGAGCGGATGAAACATGCTGTAACGTACGGCGTTAAAACCTCTTGTTAAATTCGTGCTGCCTTCAAAAGAATAGACGATGACACGAACTTGACCGCAAAGGGAATGGAACATCTTTTAGTCGAGCACAAGTGAGATGTGTTGAATAACCAATTATGGAAAGCGGTTTCTGAGCTTGTACGCCATAAAATGAAATTAAATGCTCCGTTCGAAACGGGCGTCTACTCCGTTATTTTTTTATTTATTTCACATGTTTCTGAATAAAATACACCATGTGTTTTTTAAACTAAAAAAACAATGAATCGTACTCATCCTAGTTCCACAAGAAGGCAATCGCTGTTTAGGTCAAACCCCTGGATAATCTGAATGAATAAATATTTTAAATCAAATTTGACTTTCTACTTGAAACACGTACAATGCACAAAGCAAGACCGTGTACATAGTAAAGATGCAGTTAGTGAACGCAACATTCGGGTCTTGGTTTAAGTCTTTGTGGAAAAGTAAAAGCCATGATCTATTAACTTTTCAAAATACAATAGACAATTTGACGGATGCTGTTTTTTTAAGCAGCCTTTTTTTATAATGCTTAAATGTTTATCTGGCGAGACGTAATACGCGTTACCATTCTTTGAACAGTGGGTATAATCGTGGCTTGGAGGTTTCCAAACATCTTTGGTTCATGAACCGCCACTGGACTAGCGAACTACGCCCATTTGCATACAACTTTGGTCTTGACTGAATACTCACCCGGAACCCAGCACAATCTCTCGTTTATGATGTCTATGATGGACTATTTTACAATTTATTTCATAGACTTAATGCATAGATGTAATGTAATGGAGCACAACATTTACTCTGACCACTTTTGAACCAATTTGTGAAGCGCAAGTCAGGGTAGCAAAGGTTGTGTGGACTGTGTTTCCTTCAACTGCGGAAGCAAGTGAGATTCGTATTTTTAGCCCGCACGTTATGTAGAGATATTGGGATTCATCAAACTCTCGTCAGTTTCATTAATCTTAGAGACTGATGTTCGATTTTAACGAGGTCAAGGCTCAATCAGAGCTTTGTTTGATTGTGTTCCTTTTGTACACGTCTGATCCAGTAGATGAGGGCTTACTGAAAAGATCGCTTTCGCTCGACTGAACTTCAAATACCTTTGTCCGTATGATATACACATAACGCGTGACTGCTTACGCATGCACAAGATGTTCACTGATTGCCTTCCAGTGATCTAACGACCAAGGTCATTGGGTAAACGCAAGTAGACTACATTTTGTCAAAAAATCGAATAAAATAGCTTGCGTTCCAGTCACTCTCTTTTGGTAACCTCCTACCTCGAGACACTGCTAGAAGATACATATTTTACCAGCAACGGGTTAATTAGTTCATTAGGACTGTTATGAATGTGTCGGTCCCTCGAAACTAGGTGACCTTGATTTCTTGGGCGTCAAAATGAAAAACGTGTGCATGAGGCAAATGAGGCCACATTTGATTGGATCAATTATCTTGCACATGAAGAACAAGAGTCCTCGAAATACACTCTAATGAAAGGAGAGCACTGGAAGTTGTCTGGCAGCATACTGTGGAATGTACGCTAATTATTCTGCCGAATTCAGTTGAGTCTCCTGGTAAATTTCAGATTAGTGTGCAAATGAGTGTATTTCGCAAAGACATTCAAAGTTGTATGCGATAGCGCATCAGGAATAACAAAGGGCCTTTCGCAAGCTCCACCAGTAAGACCCACTGTACCACAGAAGCACGTTCGGTTATACACTCCACGAAAAGGTCGCCCGGGTCTGTTTTCACTACAACACCACGAACAATGAAACGAGATGTTAATTCTGATCGATGGTTGCGACAGAAAAAAAACAGAATATGCATGATGATATATACTCCGAAAAACCACGGTGATTGGAAAATAGATGCGAGGAATTCTGAACGAAACACAAGTCTGAGGCATTCCATCTCTTGTGCAAACCTACCAGAATAAGTGCGTTAACATAGAATGAAGACTGTTCTAATGATGCGAATGTGAATTCTACGAATCGCACCTACACCCGTTCTGAGGAGTGTCTGGAAAACATCTTTACCTATACTACTTTAATCCGTTTACTGCGCAACCAGCAGTACGTTTTTGCAGCCATACGTTTACACAGTTCTGCGCAACCGTAGTTCAGATATATTACTGGGTTTCCAGTCAATTTGGGATCGGGACAGTCAACTAGTCAGTTAGGCATTTCTACGACGACCAGCTGGAAAGATTGGCCGTTTTAACGCAAGATATACAGTCTTTTTCGGAAAAGTTTGGTAACAATCGGTAGATTTATTGCTGGGCAGCGTTTCACTTTTAGCACAAAAGCTTCATCAGGCCAAGCGATTAGGTTACGAGGTTGGTCGAGATTTAAGGCGGAAGGAGAACCAATCAGAATCAATCAACAGTCAAGCTAAATCTGTGTTAGGTGTCGGCCAAGGGATATTGTGTGTTAGGGTGGGTCACCAAGTGTTAAACTGATGGGGAAACCTAAATGGATTTGGGTAGAACCTAGGGTCTAGTGCTTCTGGTCCACGTGATGATCCCTCTTGAAAGTCGTTTGCACTTTTCTTCCGTCTGTGTGGGTGAGCTAGTGCTACGGTAGTTGTGTAATGAAGAGGGATTCTGTGACCTTTGGTTGGGTTGGGATTTCCACCCCCTTTTTTGCTGATGATTCTAAGCGCATTGAGAACCAAACAGTTACATGTCAACTCGGTTTATCTAAGACCGCTTTCCATACGCTCGCCAGTTCCACACCCTCGATTCTATTCACGCTATGATGCTTGGTAATTTCCACCGCCTCGGCTGTCAGCCGCTGTGGTGTGAATCACAGTCCCCTTCTTTCATTTGCACCAAAACTGAACGTAGCGTTTTCCCCTTCTGGAATGCTACTCTAATGTTGGCTAAGTTCAGCAGTCTTCGAATAACCTCCGATGTCCCTGCTTTATATGGTGCGATTGAAAGATCCCCTTCCGGTTGGAAGGACTAGGGACTGTGTCTATACAATTAACTACAGCGATTGCACTAAGGTTTGCATAGGATGCACTGCCAGGGAATTGCACACCAGAATTGGTGAGCATAAAAGGAGGATAAACAGACCACCAAAAAATGGGGAGAGTACCAAAAGCTGATCAAAGACTCAGCGATGGCGGTACGTGCGTTAGACACAGGACATAGAATAGACCTGGAGAATGTGGAAGTTTTAAGACGGGGACTGCGATTCACACCACAGCGGCTGATAGCCGACACCTAACACAGATTTAGCTTGACTGTTGATTGATTCTGATTGGTTCTCCTTCCGCCTTAAATCTCGACCAACCTCGTAACCTAATCGCTTGGCCTGACGAAGCTTTTGTGCTAAAAGCGAAACGCTGCCCAGCAATAAATCTACCGATTGTTACCAAACTTTTCCGAAAACGGTGACTACTCAATCGGTTCCAAGCGTTTTTTCAGCTGATTGAATGTACCGTTTTTATTCTTAATCCGCCTAATGGACAGGTTATCGCCTAAGACTACCTTACCGATGTAGATATACGTCTTACACTTGAGGGCCTTCGACAAACGTCTGACGCTTATAATCACCCTATCAGGGAGATCATATGCCGCACAATGAACTCAGGTTTGCTGATTGCCAATATTGGCGGTGGCAGTTCAGTTGGATAAGCGGCTTTGTGTAAACAAAACCCGTTATTCGCTTTATACTTAGAGACTGAACCTAATCCGGGCCTCGAGTGAACTATTGTTAGCTCAGTAAACTAGCAGTAATTTAACTGTAAAATAGCTGTAATCCTGAATGAATACGCTTGCCTCCTCCACACACCAACATCCTAACAAAGACCTCCTTTAGAGGTCGGAACTCGGCTAAAAGTGGGAAAACAAATTCACCGCTAAACATGTGTGACAATCCGTGACTTTGTTCGCAAGCTAGCTAGACGAATTCAGCGAAAATACAACAGCCTTCAAATTATCACACTCAGTCGGAGAGAACGCAGAATGTGAGCCCAACAGAATAATATATACTAATAACCGTAACTTGGCGGTTAGTAGGTGGAAAACAACAAAGACCATCAGTTGGGGATCACAATTACGCTGTTCGATACCAGTGCATATAGGCCCCCATGAGTGGTGTAGACACGAAAATCGGTCGCACTTGTCAGCAACTTAGGTTTATATATATGATCGCTTAACTTCAGTCGTTGTTTCACAGAGGGTTTTGTGAGATGTCTTAAGGCTAGGCAGCTTCCGCTTTGAAAGCGCAAGTCTTGGAGTGTAGCAAATCGAATTCCTTGTGGTTTGATCCAGTACGCCTATTCTAGATTATAATTCTATTTTGCGTTATGCTCTCTGGAACGACAGATCACTTCGATGTAAGACAAAATATGCAGAATATATTCATGAGCTCCGTCAGATGTGAAGAAATTGTCCAATGATCCTGGTATGAATGGGGCTCAGAATTCGCCAAAAATGCACCTGGATAAAAAAGTGAGTTGTACTATTTTTTACATAGATTTGAAAATTTATCTCGGAGCCCATTTTATTCGACTGCTTTCCTGATGGTCCTTAATCACTATAGCAACCTAGGAACCGGTATGTTTTCAAGTTAAGTGCAATTGTATCCATTAACGAATGTCAAAGCCGCATCAGCGATCCAGCTTGCTACAGTTCCAACCCTTAACAATCTCAGCCGATGTATTTTGGCTACACAAATGATATACCTGCACAGTTGATGAGTCGATAGCTACGCTTACACAGAGGTCAGGATGGATAATTTGAAAGCATGCAACGTGGACAGAACTTGGCAGGAGGTGGTGGATTTTTAGTACGTTACTCAAGCTCTATAGATTCCGTTCAACAGCGGATCTGGCCTAGGAATATAGATATTCACGATCGGCACACTAATCAATGTGTTATCTCTCTAGCTATCCATCCATCCATCTATCTATCTATCTATCTATCTATCTATCTATCTATCTATCTATCTATCTATCTATCTATCTATCTATCTATCTATCTATCTATCTATCTATCTATCTATCTATCTATCTATCTATCTATCTATCTATCTATCTATCTATCTATCTATCTATCTATCTATCTATCTATCTATCTATCTATCTATCTATCTATCTATCTATCTATCTATCTATCTATCTATCTATTTATCTATCTATCTATCTAGCTAGCTAGCTATCTTTCTNCTACCTACCTACCTACTTACTTACCTACTTATCCATCTATCTGTCTATCAAGTTCTGTCTAGCGATGACTAAATTAATACGCCTGCTACTGTTATGCACACGAGACCTCACTAGACCTCTCTCTTATTCAGTGCACCAAAAAACTGCAGCTACTTTTAGTTATGCTGCCACACTATAGAGAAACCCACACTCCACACCTCTGGCATAACAGTGAAAGCAGGGATGCCCGTCGATGCGAACTTGACTATTATAAAACTTAAACTAAGCGGTAACAAGCCATTAGACACGCAAGTAACCATCTCATCTGCACAGAGTTTTTGAGAACTGAACATTCTCAAGCGTCATCCTAAACTGTCATGGAGGTTCACTGATCGTTAAACGATAACAAAGGAACACTGCAAAGCGGTTCCATAATTTTCGTAGTAACCTTCACCTTCCTTCAGATGTTGGAGCTGAGCTTGGACATCAGATCATAGGCTATTTGCATACTTCATCAGTAGCATATAGCGTCATATCAACATCTCCAGAAGCTACTTAACCTCGAAAATGGGCGAGCTTCAGAGAAGAGTACCCAATTTTGACGTTAACCCATATCATTACTAGAGGTTCCTCAGAGGCTTCACCAGTGGGGTCGCCCAATATAATACGGTTCCTGCTAATCGTCTGGCTTTCTTGATCGACGCGTGCAAAGGCGAAGTACGGGAAGAAGTCGACCACTGTACGTTACTGAAACTGGAAAACGGCTATCCGAAAGCCTAGAAGATCCTTGGTAGCAGATTTGGCAATCCTTCAGCTATCTCAAGGGAGTACATCGCGCCCATCACTATTGAGCCACCAATTATTCCAAATGATGTAAATTCCCCACTGATGTTAGCCGACACCACAAAGGCCTGCTTGTAAGTTCTTTCACAGTTGTCAATACAGTATCTACTGCCCTCGTCCGCCTTTTCCTACAGCCTGGTACTTACTGCATATCAACTGCGTATAGTGCGATATCTCCAAGTGTCCTGTAAGATCCTGAGACATCTTGAACTCGGGCAAAAACACTTACAAATGGTGAGATGGAGCAGCAGCAAAAATATCAAATAGGCTTATCCTTCAGTATGTGTTAGGAGGACTTCCGCACCTATACCGATTTACCGCTCGCAGTTAGTGTTGTTACGTCCAAGAAGCCTATCATGCAAGCGAATGGCCAAAAGATCGGTTCGATTCTCGGTTCAGCATCAATGCGATCTCTGATTGGCTGAAAGTCTGAACCCAACAGTTAATCATGATCCAGTTTGCCCCAAATGCCGATTGCCAATGACGCAACAAGAAGGCGTCAGAATTTTCAGAATGTTTGGTTGTTGGTCTGTTCGCCGAGCTTGCAGTTGGATTGCAAACGTTTCATCACCAATCGAGGTGACATCGCACTGACGATGT
>SJOL01003998.1:282530-294923 GCA_004794785.1 Opisthorchis felineus | reverse complement strand
GACCAGGCATCTCTCACCTTGTTCAGCACAAGTGTGCGCTTTCCACCGATATGAACATACACTCATCTGCGTTGTGAGTAGAGTGGTTGTACAGTCCGGTCTTGTTTTCTTTTTTTGGTTTCATTGTCTTTGGCACTATCGCGCGCGTGACCTGTATACTACATGCTCGGAAGTATAATTTTAAGCCTCATTCTTGTGGTTCAATTCTCACGACGGGAACCAATCACGAAACAGTGCGCTTCAGATGCGTGGTTAACTGTTCTGTCGTTCGAATGATCGTCGATGTCTAAATGTCAGAGATGACGGAAACGAGAAACGGTGTAATTTATCCGACTAACCGAAGAGAATTAGTTTTCAGTGGCTCACGTATGACCTACACAACCTAAATTAGCCAATCCTGGTGCACAAATTTTCCCACTCAATCGGGTGATTGGGTTAGATGATGAAACATGCTGTCTTCGAGAATTTGTTGTTCCTATTCATGATATAGTTTTTCCTTCATTCGAATTGTTCAGCCATGGGCTCTTTATGATTCTTACTTGTCTGGAATTTCCACTTATATCATCTGAATTTACGATTGTTTAATTTACACTACTGCTCAATTTCATCCGAACGGAGAAGCTTATTAACGAGTACAGACCGTGGAACCTACCAGCAAACAATCGGTGCAGTTTGTGAAGAAGAATTTTTACCTAGACCAGCGGACACGCATGCATCAAAGTCGACAGTTGCGTCCAATACAGGACTAGGCTGAATACTCACTTGAAAGCAGAAAAGAGTTCAACTTATTCAATGGCGTTTGGGGTTGCACTGTCACCCATACTTGAATAGTGATGTCAATAGTTGGCATGCGATATTACGTCACTTAGCCCCAAACCCCAAAAACATTATGCGGAATGTGGTCAGCGCATGTATGAGAACAGATTTGCGTTAAAGTTAGAGGCTTATAATTAAAGATCATCACGATGTATTTCTCTCATATTGTGCATGGTGCGTGCTGGTTCTGTGGCGCGTCGCACCATACGCCGAGTTTCGCACAGCTTCCAGCTTCACTGTATCACTCTCGGAAATCCTGCTGTTCTGTTTTATATATGATTACTAGCTCCAAATTTGTAGACACAGTTAAGCTTTTTCTGCCCGTGTCGTTCAGGATGCTTATCCAAGGGGCTGACTGAATGTTACAGTAATGAACATAGACAATTTTTATTTTACAGTCCACATAGTTGTGTGAACACCCAGTTGAGGACAGTTACGACTGTGTTTGAGACACTCACAGCTGATAATGTATCCATGACTGAGTGTGCACAAGTTGACCGTTCGAACGTTTTTGCAGATGCAACTGGAGCTGCCTCACGCTACCTGCACACGTCTTTTTATGTTTGGTTGTGTATGTTGTCGTGTTGCCGATCTGTTTGACTGCCTATACTTTTCCAACAAAATCTGGTGTTCCCACAGTTGGCTTCGGTGAACCACATGTCCGCTTCAGCATGACAGCGGTTGGTTAACCTTCCAGCTAAGCGACCTCAATTCGGACATCAAATTTAATCACATAATAGACTCAACAATCAAATAAACCACCC
Source organism: Opisthorchis felineus (assembly GCA_004794785.1). Lineage (NCBI taxonomy): Eukaryota > Metazoa > Platyhelminthes > Trematoda > Opisthorchiida > Opisthorchiidae > Opisthorchis > Opisthorchis felineus. Next base: position 293,343 of record SJOL01003998.1, on the reverse strand, counting down.
CGCCGAATGTGAAACGGGATGAGGTAGTACCTGCACTCGATCGGTGGGTGAAAAAAATAGCCGGTATACCGACTGAGGAGGAGAGGTGGGGCTATGTTGAGCAGGTATTCGGTGTAACGTGCTCAGTGAGCTGAGATGAATATCTTCCAACATTCTATTGGGTTGGTGGACCGCCGCGACAAACAACACAATGAGTCATCTAGCACGGATGGAAATGTACGTCAAGTTGGTTTGATGGGTTTTTCGTCCCTGCTGGCAAGACGTGGGCGTTGATCATTTAGGACGAAAGACACTGGACTGAGTGATGAAAGTTTTCGAACCGTCTAGCGTTTCATGGTATGTCCAGCCACTTCACTCATTGCGAATTTCATAAGCTCATACTCGAATGACCAGAGACTGTACTATAATTAATCGGTTTCATAAAGCGTACAAGCAGAAGGAGAGGGAAAAAACAGTGGAACTGAAGAACTAAAACATTAGTCTTTCGTTAGATGCACAGCGTCGCATAAAAGTGTGGGATGGCACGAAGAGTTTTCAGCAACCTCATGAGTAGCGTATTACGTCTATACAATGTATCGCGATATCTCGAATATCGTGTCAACTGAAACATGAGGCGCCGTGTTCGAAAGACACAGAGGTATTTGTCTTGAAGATGTATTACCCACGTTCACTAACCTGTCACTGGTACTCGATAGCACTCAAGCTCCAGATGTCTGCCGATGCCTCCCATTGTTTGATCAGCTTTTCAGGAATGTAAGTTACCGGCTTGTCTCAGGGTTTTGATATCAAGGGCAATTTTAGCCTCACGTTGCTGAGCCGGAAAACGGCAATCAATGATTTAAAATGGCCTGGTTAATTTTCTCTTAGTGGGTTTTGAGCGTATGAGGCCATCTCGACAATTCTACCCCACAATTAAAATCCAGGCGATACAGCACCGGTTTCGACATTTGCGGGCTATAGTTTGCACTTTTCGCCGAAGATGCATAAACATCGAGCAGAAAACTATGTTTACATGTTTCCGAGAAATACACAGTTTTGGCAGGGATCATAGTTTCACACGGTTTGGTGACACCTTCCTGCAATGTAAGTAGCTGTTCCAAGTCTTGCCACTGTTACGATAGATAGCCCAGCCTAGCCAGACGAAAATGCTTTCAGTAACTTTGTGAATAGTGTTCTACATCAATAAAATATCATGACTTGCCTTTATTTGATGACAAAGATTGATGCCTGCTACTTTTACGGTAGACTATGTTGTACTGTTTCACTATTATACTAATTTTCATACATTATATTTGTCTCGGAATCTAACGATCATCGAACTTTTTCAGATCATAGTCCCCGTTCAAAAATGAATATTTTTCGAAACCTCTAAAATGCGTCATCTGCACTGCTCCGTTCTGAATCTAAGGTCACCATCAAGAGCACCGAATATGTGGAATGGTTGTTGTCGTATATCGGCAAAATGAGATTTATTCGATCTATCCAATAGCTTCCGTGTTTTGAGCGTTGGAGATGTCTGGTGGATTTGAAAACACTACTCGTTGTTCACAAGGCGGTACTTCTTATATGAAGTTTCTACAATGTTTTGACGTAAAATCAGCAGACTTCTACCCTAGGTAAAACGTGTATTCTCCTCTGATCTCGCTGCCTGTCAAGGGCGTGGCAGTAGAATAATACTAGTTCGCAAGATGGTAGCCCCTTTTGTTTCGATTCTACTTTTTTCTCATTAATAAATCACCTGAAAAGGGTTTTCTCCTTATCGCTAATTACCAGTTGAAGATTCGTGAATGAAATTTAGCAATGCCCCTTGCTTAACCCAGAAACCTCAGCAACCCCATACCCGGCCAATAAGAGATACCCCTAATTACCTGCACACGATAACCGGAAAAAAATCATTAGATATGAGCAGAAAGGAGCTGAAGAATAAATAGGACTGTTCTATTTACATGTGGTCGTCGTGCCTAAAAAACTACTGCAACAGTGCTGAAACAGGTAACAAGGCAACCGCCCGTTACCTGAACAGCCAGCAATGCCTATGGAACCTGGAATAGGACTCTCCATTATTGTAGAAATAAACAATGTATATGTTGCCCACATTTTCAGTCGATTGTGCTGGAAGGTCTGTTATCAAGTCCACACTTGATAGACAAGATGGGGATCGGCTGAAATTTAAGATATCCTACTCAAACTGACCGATGCTAATAGAGCATTCTCCTAAACAATTAAGCTAGAAAGCCCGCATTGGGTGAGTATCCAAGGGCATCTATCTGGAGTTAATTCTTCCGAGGCCGTTGTCCTAGAACAGTGAAAAACACTATTCCTCCAAGTACAACAGGCTGCGAAACAGATGCGAGGTCACCGATGAAGCAACATTTCGGCAAAATAGTCAAGGCTCCAAAGATCTCTCGTATAAAGATTTCCTGGGAAAGCCTACCGTTGGGTGTCCGAAACTTCGAAATAAATCTTTTATTTTCTCAAAAATTTTAACGTGTTCCTGGTTTACTATTCCTCAGTGTATTGTGCTTAGTGAACGTACACAAAAAAACCGGTCGAATATGTTTTGTTATGGTATATACCCAGCGATTAATGAAACAATTTAATGAAATAGTCACTGCACTAAGAAGCATTGGGTAAGCAGCAGAAGATGTTTCACGTCTTAAAAAGAAAAAAATGCATTCAGTCAACTGGAACACACCTGAAGCCGATTGAGGACTCTCCGTTTTCGGATAAATTTGGGAAAAATCGGTAGATTTATTGCTGGGCAACTTTTCGCTTTTGACAAAAAAATCGTCGGGCTAAGTGACTCGCTTACGAGGTTGGTCGAGGAGAACCAATCACCTAAGTCAAGCTAAATCGGTGTTAGATTTCTGCTAAGGGATATTGTTTGTTAGGGTGAGTCATCAGATGTTAAAACCGATGAAGAACCTACATGAATTTGGGTCCATCTTAGGGTCTACTTCTTCCGGATCGCTTCAGGAGAATATTCCTCGTGAACGTCGTTTACACTGTGTTGTCCGTCTGTGTGGGGGGGCTAATGTTACGATAGTTGTATAAGGGAGAGGGATTCGGTGAACTTTGGTCGGGTTGAAAGTTCTAGCCCCTTTTGCTCATGATTCTGAGTTAATTGTAAACCAAACACCGTCACGTGCCAACTCGGCTTATCTATGACCGCTTTCCATATGCTTGCCAGTTCCAAACCCTCGATTCTATTCACGCTGTGATGCTTGGTGATTTCCACAGCCTGGGCCCTCAGCTGCTGTGGTGTGAATAGTGGTCCCGTCATAAGACTCCTACGTTCTCTAGATCTACTCTATGTTATGTGTCTAAAGTATGTCCCACCATCACCGAGTCTTTGACCAGCGCTTGGTATTAGTCCACATTCTTTAGAGGTTCGTTTATCCTTCGCTTATGCCCGTCACTTCTGGTGTGCAGTTCCCTGGCTCCTTGTTCTGTGTAGACCTTAGTGAAATCGTTGCCTGGTCCTTGCAACGGGGAGAAGACCCTTCAATTTCACCAAACCTGAGCGTAAGGTTTCCACTTCTGGAACGTTGTTCGAATATTGGCTATGCTCAGCAGTCTCTGAATAACCTCAGGTGTTCCTGTTTTATATGGAATGAGTGTTATGCCAATCCATTCCTTGCTGGGTAATGATGACGGAGCAAATATCCTTCTTCACTGCTACCTAATCAAACCCACTGGGTATTCTATTTCTTGGAGTCTGTTGGTAACTCCATTTGGTGCTCTTCCGTCGATCTTTTCTGTGCACAGCGCTCTGACTCGACTAAACATTGATGAGAAAATACTAGCGTACATGGACTTTGGATGCGCTGGTGAGTAGTTCACAAACGTCCCTGTGTTTGTTGGTTTCTGGTAGATAGCAGTTCGTACTTTTCCGCCACTCTTGTATTTCATATGGTCAAAGAAGGGTAGTGTGCACGAGGTGGACTCTATCTCCACGCTAAGCTGGATATGAGAATTCAAACTATTTAGATAGTCTTAGACCTCATCACTTGGATTACAACAAAGGTAACGTCAACATAACGCCGAAGAATTCTCGGCAGTCGAAGATATCCGGGTGAGGCCATTTGTTCGAAATCCTCCCTAGAAACCACCTAAAACTGGTGATTTTGGAGAAACATTTTAAAGCCTTGTTCTTGTGAGTAAACAGCTGTGTCAAAAACAAACTGGTTAAGGGTCAAACACACTCTAATGCCTTCACTTATTTCGACCACTGAGAGATGTGTCGGCCCCTAAGTGTCGTGTTTGTCAGTAACAACCTCTTAGCCCTCTCCAAAGCATCCACCCTGGGGATGTTTGTTTACACTGAGATGACGTCTAAACTCACGAAGACTTCCTCTATCTCCAAAGGAAACCCGGCGAGTTTATTGGCAAAGTCTTACGAATTCCTAATGAAGGTGCTTGATTTCTCCGTAAGTGGTTTTAGTATACCAGCTAAGAATCTGCCTAGATAATGTGGTGGCGAGCCTACATTGTCCACTACTGGTTTTATCGGAACATCCGTCCGTGGGTTTTGGCGATTCGTGCAGTCTTAGATGAATCGCTTTTTGGTCATAGCCCATACCAGCAGCCTTGCCCTAAATGGTTCCCCATTGGTCATAACACTGGCTGAACCACCCAAACAAACAAAATCCCTTAGCAGAAATCTAACACCGATTTAGCCTGATCTAGCTGATTGGTTTCCCTTCCACCTTAAATCTCGACTAGCCTCGTAAGCTAGTCACTTGGCCCGACGAAGCGTTTGTGTCAAATGCGAAACGTTTCCCAAAAATAAGTCTACCGATTGTTTCCCAAACATTGCCGAAAAGAAATTGCATTCAATTTCACCACCAGATCAAGAATAGCTATAAACCTCGTGGCATTCATTTTTCCTACGCTCCCCGCAGTTTATTGCTTGATTGACAGCTGACCTGGCTACTATATATTTGATGATGATGAAACGGCTTTCCAGTGCTTCTCGGCTTTTCAGGACGAATGGGGTCACCTACTGTGAAACTTCTGTCTGACAAGTAGCCACTCGAGGGACCAGTCGACATCATCATCATCAAAGACAGCAACATCAGTGTTGACACTGATGCTTCACTGCCTTACACCAGTCGACATGTGACCACGTGATGTGATCTGTGTGGCTGAAGCATAAGTGGCACGTTATCATGTTTAAGCACGCCTCACTGACACTGCTGATCAGCATCTAGCGGTCGAACGGTTAAGTGTTGAAACTACTAGCCGGGAGGTCCCGGAGTTAGAAATACCTGGCGTTTCATGAGCTGCTCACTACTGATGATTCCCAACAAGGATGAAAGAGCTGTACAATGCTTCTCGTATTCTCATCATAGATTGGCTCCTCTTACAGGAAGGAATTTCAGTCGAACGGTACGTATCTGTTAGAAAACAATACAGATATATGCTGGCACATGCTTACGTAACCATCCTCGAATTCTCACTTCGTCCGACTTCCGTCACCATCGTCATCATCTCGCAATCATCACGATCAGCAGCAGCAGAAGCGGCGGCGGCACCATCAGCATCATCGTCACGATGATTACCGTCATCGTCCACTTCACCGACAACACCAGCAACAGCTGCCACATTCGACTTCACTTAGTTACAGTGATATGGAAAGATAGCCCGCGCCACTTTTGTTGTGCCTGTTTTAACGTGACAGTCCGCTGATACCGTGAGCTAATGACCTATGGCTGCGTAGTAGGCCCCTTAGTAGGTTCTAGTTGGTCAGAGTAAAATGTTCCCACTCTAAAAGGATATTTTCAATGGTTCTGGTATCCGGTGATTTTTTTATGAAACAGAGAACATAAAAAGTCGATTACTTAATGTTCGGTTTTTTCAGGCAAAAGGTACACTTCTATTACTAGGTGCATGCTTTTCGGTGATAATCGTTGATCGTATAAGTACACAGGTAAAATGAATTAAGATTTACACGAGCTCCTTAGGCGGTGAATTTAAAAGACGCTCGAGAATAACACACGTGAAATTCACCAGTGGGTCATCTGATTATTCGAAGCATAGACTTTTTGTCCTGCTTTCTGTTTACTCTTGTCCAAACAAACTGTCTTCGGATAAACATTAATCGTCATTATGATTACTTTTTATTTCATGTAAAATTTCGAATGGTTTCACTTTTTATGCCATTTTTGCATCTATTTTGCTAACGATGCCCTCAACCTATGCTTTATCCACGAGCCCGTTGATATTCAAATTGCAACCTATGTGATTGGAAACGACCGACGGCTATTACCGAAATGTTTGTATCCAGTAATATGTAGCTTACTTCGACTAATATACTCATCTGTATACCAATTTGGTTTTCACGGGTGAAACATCCCTAACCCAGCTAAATATCGTGTTTATGATGTTCGTATTCAGCTGAATGTGCTGCACCAGGCGGCCTGATGTTGCAGATGGTACGATATTCGAGATAGTCTAATAGAATTTCCTGACCTAATACATTAGTCATAAGGTTGCTGAAACTCACTGACAGGCCAAGACCTATTTTACCCGTCTTGGGGCTCATCAGGTAGGCGCAGTCGCTAAGTTTCCGTCACCCTTATGAGTACGGTGTTGGGTCTATAAAATGTATTGCGGCATCTTGAATATCTTACCAACTGAAACATTAGGCGGCCTGGCGCATCACTTTCAGCTGAAGACGAAACTAGACATACAGCTGAAATCCAGGCGATTCGGCCGTGAAAGCTGGTATGCAAATGAGTGTAGTTCCCGAATTTCGTGCAATTCAGATTCTAGTAGGACATAAGGTTGATGAAAACTGGGGGGCTGATGGGCCCGAAGAAGGGCGAGGTGGGTTGTCGAAGGGTTTTCAACAGGCTTATGAGAAGTGTATTAGGTTAATGTGGTGTAGCATTTGTCTATTTTGATGAAACCACTGATTTTTCGTGGGTACAGTTCACACAACATTGCCCACTGTCATTTTTTACAATGGTTTCTATGACCTAGTTGCAGTAATCTTCATCTGGCCGATGAGTATTTATTTATGATTATTAGTATTGAGCAATAAAATACTGTTATATTCTCTGAAGTCATTGATAATCTTTGTGGCTATCTATGCATTTATTCATAGGAATTCCTTGCTTTTTGCAGAACAGACCACACAGATCACAGCATAAACGCTTTGTTACTCACTTTTCAATAAAGCCCAAAGCGACGCCTGTCATGCTGTTGGGAAAAACGTTCACATATCTATTGTGCAACTGGATCAGTCCACGCAGGTGTGATTTATCATCCTTTTGTATGTGATCGACATCCACTTTTGCCATCCGTACAATACCGCACCTTTGGGTTGAATAAAACTCTGGTACACCCTATATCCACAATGATTTGTTCTCCATCAATATCGACCTTCAAACATTCGCAGTGGAATTCACATCCGGGCAGCGCGCCGCGTCGTCCTTAGCCAATATCTTTACCTAACAAAATTTGCTGCGAAGGCCATCGCATTTCCTTTCATTGGAGAGGTGCTACTATTTTCGAAAACCCTGCCAGTGGCACGAGTTCACGCATGTTGCGCGTTTTCTTGTCCAGTGTTATCACATTCTTCTAATTGTATTGTCAAATGTGATCCCACATTGTCGAAATTCTAACTTATTTCAAATCGTGGTACGCCCTGAATCACTCAGTATGCTGGGTGTTTAGAGGTGCACAAATTTCAGCTATCCTCACAAAGAATTGTAGACATCGTGAATTCAGTGCAATCGTCTTTCGAATGGATGATCACGGCTTAATGGCTTCTCCTGAAATTGCACCCGGGTGCACCTCCCTAGAGATGCGGGAGATTTTAATCTCAAGTGCACAAATACGTCTGTCTTTTGGTTTCTCTCTACTTATCCTGTTTCAAAACGAGACATACGATCTACGTGCTGTGCTCCACTTGAAGTAATACGGACTTTATTTTGCAGCCAAGTCTATCGTTCTGATGGGGCTCCGTATGCCGCTGTTATCAAATATATCTCCCACTTTCCCGGAACTAGCGGAAGGAACGCTTTTTCGCTCAAGTTATTACTGACCATGATAACACCTTGAAACCCGACTGGCTACCGAAGCAGAGGTTTCCATGACCTATCGCTTAATTACAGCGTTATCGGCTGCCCACCTTCGCCTCTTTTGAACGCTTTTGACCTGTCCATTCATTGTGTAATTCAGAACCGTCTTACGCTATAAATAAAACGATTTAGGATTGAGTCACAAAGCCTTCGTTCGACCCAGGCCAAGACCACTTGAAACCTTCGTGGTAATCTGATTAGCACCAAATTAATGAAACATTTGACGAAATAGTCTACTCATAAGTTTGCCCAAAATTCTCCGATAAGTAATTACCGTTTTCACCATTATTAGGATTCAATAGGTAGGCGCTTTTTTTAGGTTCTAACAAAATGATGTTCTAACCAGAAGGCAAATTACAGTTAGCGTCCTGCATCAAGTTGCAAATTAATTTAGATCCAAGGAGGAACTCAAATGAATCCCTGTTGAATCTCTCGCTTATGACATTGATCAATCTAACATGCTGCACGGAGGCCGCCTACTATTTCGGTCAGCGCGATCTTTGAGGGAGACAGTATATCTCCTTGACCTAACGCATGAATCTAACTCACAAATGAAAGGATTTCGGCTGACAAAACCCCTCCTTCAATGAAAGTCTGAACGAAGAATAATGTATCCGTGTGTCGCGAGCCCCCACAGCAAGTTGCTGAGTGATCCGCTACAATGGGAGCACCGAAGTTAACAGATCACTGGCCGTATTAATGGTCGTTGGACGAAATAGTGAAGATCAATGTAAAAAGTGAGGGAAACGGCAACATCAGTTAATCGATGAACGCAAAAGTACGTTCAATTTCCTTTTTCTGCTTTATTTTAAGCCACTAATGAGTAGTTCAGAACTGACGTACAAAACTTTACGACCACTATGCATTGATGCTATGGTCACTTGCTTCAAATGTTTGTCTTCACTAATATAGGACGTAATATTTTTGCGTGCACGCCTGGCTAACAGTTAGTTGGCCAGTGATGAATTTGTCATTGTTTCAATGAACTACTCTTATTCGGGTGGCTGGACGAACCGTAGAACCTGGGTTGCAGTATTCGTAAATCGTTAGATCATTTATTACGGTCTAGTGGCATGTATTTCCGCAATAAAGCAGTTTATACTAAAACGTAACAGACTAGCAGCTGCTCGGGGCTCAAAGTACCCATGGTAGATTGTGCAGGTTAATTGTTACTGTCAATTAGGGATTTGCTACGCCATCATCGACAGCATGGCATCTGCGATCAGCGCAGAAGATTCATTAACGTAAAAGGACGATTAGCTCAACGACGGTGCCTGTATCTTGTTTCTTATTACCGCTTATGATATTCAGCACTCACTGATGTCAAGGGAGGCCAATGCGAGTGCAAGAGTAGCTTATTGCCCTGCTGCATTAAGAGTGAGAACTTTCTAAGCGGCCAGACACACCAGGCATTTACGGTGAAGTTTGATTTCAAGATGCCCGTGGCTGTCAGCACCGGCTGACCAAATTATGTCGTGGCCAACGGCCATGCCAGACGAATGGGATCATCAGTCATAACGGACTGACGTACAGGAAGATTACTATTATTAGGTTGGGGAGGGAGAAATAAGAGAACAGCGAAAGAAGTAAAAGGGTAGGCTTCTGCAGTTTTGTTAGTCCGCTATACTGTATGCGGCTGAAGACACCACGCAACGGGCGATTTGGTATGACAGAATTTTTAGTTGTATAAATCATGGTTGTAAGCAAACTGGGATAATGCCATGGCGCACAATCCTGGATAGCAGGACGATTAGAGTCCACAATCAAAGCCTTTGGCTCAAAAGCAAGACGGCAACGCAGCGACGTTTGTTAAAAAATGCCGGTCGGTTAAAATTTTTTATTGGACAAATCGGTACACATTTCAGAGAAGTTTGACAAACAATCGGTGGATTTATTGCTGGGCAACGTTTCGATTTTGACACAAAAGCTTCGTCAGGCCAAGTGAGCAAGTAAGCAGGTAGATCGGGTTTTAAGGCAGTCACCGAATTAATCAATGAGATTTCTTTTGACTAGCCGACTTAATCAGTGCTGGGTGTCGGTCTGAAGTTCCTGTTTGTTGGTTAGTGGTGATGTCTAACATTTATGATAGATTGGTTAGGGGGGATTGTCATCATGTTGAAACCGGATTTTGTGGCCTTGCTTTTTCGGTCTAGGACACCTTAATGGAATATTCCCCTTGGGGGTCGTTCACAGATTTTGTTCGCCTGTGTTCGTCGAGGGGTGCCGGGACAATTGTTTTGGGGTTGGGGGGTAGGGGTGGTTAATTGGATCTACTCTGCTTGGATTTTGTACTTTTTCGACCCGGACCATCTTGCTGATAACTACACACCACCTCGTGTCATCTCGGCTGGGATGCTTGGCGATTTTCACCGCCCCGGCCACCAGTCTCTGTAGTGTGAATCTTATTCCCCGTCTCAGAATGTCCACATTTTCCAACTTTACCCTGTGCCCAGTGTCTAGTGCGTGCCCTGCCATTACCGAACCTTTGACTGTCACCTGATATTCATCTACGTTTCTCGGTGGTCTGTTAATGTATCGCTTATGCTCACGGATTCTGGTGTACAATTCCCTGGCTGTCTGACCTATATAAACATCTCTGAAACGATGACTACCCAATCGGTCCCAAACATTTCCAGTTGATTGAAGTCGGTACACATGTTCCAACTGCCAACCTGGAAGACCAGTAGGCTGTGTTGGCCAGCTATCTAACTACTGATTACTGA
>SJOL01003998.1:239399-249933 GCA_004794785.1 Opisthorchis felineus | reverse complement strand
GACAAATACTCCGCATTAGATGTTTTTGTCGCTCACAGCGAATTTTACTGTCAAAAGTTTACTATAGTATCACTACGAGTCTCAAGTTTCAAGATTCTCGGCTAATGTAAAGGCCCAAAACCACCAGACCACCTGCCATTAAATCGTTATCCGGTCAAGTGAAATTCCGTCATTATCGGGTTCAAAACTGGTGATAAGAAATATTACAGCAGAATTTACCGAACCGAACATAACAACTCAGGTTTGGCCTAGGGGTTTCACCCGTCGATGTTCGCACCGTCAGAAGGACTTTCTGAATCCATTACGAATGATATTACTGTCAGGAATTAAGCTATGAGGCCCAGGCTCCTTGAGGGCCTTGAAGTCATAAACCGATTGAGAGGGTTTTCAGCGGCGCTGTAAGTAGTGAGTTATGTCAAGAAGATACTATTATAACCTTGGAGAGCACACACAAGTCAGCGTGTATTATTGGAAACGATACCTTGTCTGTTTGGCTACCTTATGAAAACTGAACACAACAAATCAGGTGATCGTGATCCGTTAAATTGCCAACCAACTGAAACATTTTGTCTGAGCCTCATGAAATAAGTTTGGTCCCGGTCCACAATCAATCTCTACTTTTACCCAAACGTCTAAACGTACATGTATCTTCTCAGTTGGTGTGGGACATGTAACAAGGTTCAAGTGAATATTAACTCAGGCGGTTTCTTAAAGAATTCTCGATTGAATAAAATAATGAACAAAGGATCCGTTCAGTTCAAATACTTTTAACAAAATCCTGAAGATTTTCTGAAATTCATTCATTCTAGATCCGATTTGCGGTGAGTAATTTTTGGAATGTACTCCATCGTAGTCGAAGCTTTTAGTTTATTATTTTGAAGTGGCAAGTATTTTACGTTCCAGTCGGGTTTCATTACATCGTGACGATCGTTTGAATTCGGATAATTCAATTTCAAAAAAAACTATTATGCCGCTAGACAACGAAAAATAACCAAGTGCGATTTTCCTACCATCCAGCATCTAGTTGAATTTTTCATTCTGCAGATATTACGATGACCCAGAAGTTCAGCATCTCACCTAATGACCAAGGTTTGGGAGCCAAATGAAAGGTTAAGGACAAAAAATTATATCTCTGAATCTGCCAGACACTGTTATTCAATTACAGCCACTCTTTTGTTTTAAGATTTTATTAGTTGAAAATAGCAGTTCTAGTCCTTTATTGCCATCAGACGTATTCAAAGTGCAACCATATTTTAGGCTACGCTCAAGTGGAAAACGTCACAAGATCTGACTTGTCAGCAAGCGGGCACATTCGGATCTCATGGACTTACAAAAGCGACTGTCCAATAACAATGGGCTTTCGAGTTGCGGTCTATATTGGAGACGAAGAACGAGCGACGTTCCACACATTTATGAATTACGTTGATATTAGGGTGCGGAATGTATGTGACACACTGACGGTTGTTGTGAGCTCGTACAAGCAACACAAGATGATTCACGTGCGGAAAACATTCGGATTTTTATCCGGTGGGTTTTCATCTATTGAATTTAATCAAGAACTTTTCCTAATTGTTTTTGCAAAAAAAGACTGCGTTTAGTAATGTTCCCATCACAGTACTGTCCAATTTGCATAGGTAATCTGTCTAGATTTCCTTACGAAACCAGAAGTATACATCTGCATCTCCCGTTTGACTTCAGATGTTTGCACACAACCCTAAATTAATGCATAGTAAATAGGTTGCGCAAAACGATAAATTAAAACGCAAACCCGAATGCACGCCCTGAAAAGAGCAGCTGGCAGCTAGGGACGAGAATAAACAATGGACTTCCCACTCAACTGAAGTGCTTCACCAGCTGGGCTATCGGGAGCGCGATTTATGCTTGCTCTTGAATTGTTCACGTTATTCGTCACATTATGCTTACTTGAATAGCCATAGACATTGGTGAGCCTCTAGTATAATGTTTGCAATGAACCAGATGTCAACATTATCCAGGTGTTAGTGAAAACCCCACGATAGTCGTGATGTATGGGTCCTTGGGCTTCACAACAGAGGGTAGACCAAATCTCATCCTTCTTTCTATCGGCAGAAAGAGATTGTTTGCGAACTGGTGAGGATGGGTAAATTTTCGGTATTAGGAAGCCTGCACTTGCTAGAATAACTCATGCAAAACAGCCCTTTCCCGTAATGAACACAAAAACGCAGTTTTGCTTTATCTCATCAGGCGCTAACTAATGATCACAACAATGAGTAAATTTCACAGGAAAAAATAACATGTCAAACGCGTGCTCCGCACTTTACTAGGATGGTGCCAACTAAATGAGGAGCTGTTTCCGCCTACACAGATGCGGCTCTCATTGTTGAGCAACATACTTAAAAACCCTGCCGTTTGTTAGGCTGATCACGACACCAAATGCAGCTGCTGCACGATACGATGCTTGCTCTCAATCAAACGATTAACAACTGACGAGGCCGGCAGTGTAGGGTGTGATCTTGACTGGATTTGATTTCGTGTCGGTGCATCTGATTGGTCCAACTGTTTTTGTAGTTTCAATGACACTGGCTTCGACTGCCTCAGTTTCAGTAGCCTTTCTGTTCTGCCTAAGGATGTAGCTTTTCCTTTCGTTGGCGCTATTGTGGTGAACTGCAGAGCAAGCCTTTGACATCGTACTTGTTCCTTCTTGAAATTTATTTATTTGAATCTGTAGAAGATGTCTGTTGAGCCACAATGATTGAATCTGGAATATCGTGCGAAACTGTGGTGTTTGGTTTCATCCTAAAACTACTCAGACTTTTCATGAAAGAATCGAAATGTGATATAAGACTGTGGTATTGAACGTCGCAGTACCATCAGAATATTACTACCCAGTAGATCAACGGAGGGGTATCATGGATAAAGCCATTTTTATGTGCTCGTTGTCATAAGATTTTAACTCTTCTGCCAATCAATAGGACCAAATGGCCATTTATTACTGAATAAAAGTTTTCCTGAGCATTACTAGCACAACACTTGATACCAGCACGGGAGGAGGCGTTTGATTCAAGGTTACAGGTAAACTGAGTTGCCCACCGGGGTTCTGATCTGACAGACGTGTTTAAGGTTTGCATAGAAATGAGAATAACTCTTTTAGTACACCCCGAGAGCCCTGCGCTCCTGGAGAATTTCGACATATTCTTGTTCATTTGGGAGCTCGTGTTGAGTAGATGACCAAGATAGGAAATGTCACTGACATGAACGGTCGCATTTATTCACATTTTTATTGGTTTTCTCTCGTTTATTAAGTGAAAATTTAATATAAAGTTTCGGTAGTGAATTCTTTATATTTTTTTATCAACTTGTACTATTTATATGTGTGGTTGTTTTTCGCAGCACCCATGTTGCATACTGAGAGCAACCTTTTTGATGGTTTATTCCACTGGAAAATTTTCATTCATCTTTAAGTTCCGGTTCGGACTACGGACGGCCCGACATCCCCGGCAGTTTGCGTTGTCCTCTGAAACTCAGGTTGAATGTTTGCGTCGGAATATTTCATTGGGAAAGTTGTGTGACCATCCCGTACGGCGTGTAGCTTTTCATCGAAAGTTCGCATGAAATACTGTCATCGTCAAAAGTAATATGGCTTTCAAAATTATCCCCGACGACGCCAAACTCTGGAATTTTAATCTCAAATCTGCAGAGGACCACAAATAACCAGGCGCTCTTCTTTGAATCTAGTCCGGAGTCCATGAAAACCCTGGACTTTCTAATACCTCTTTTATCTCTCCAGTCAATCCGATAAGCCTAATCTACCAATTTCCATCAGGCCAATTTCTTACTGGGGCACGCAGTCAAAGAAGGGACCCAGCGGTGTGTTGCCACGATCGAGACCTGGCAGTTACTATTTCGTGAGATTGTTAGAACTACTGAAGCTGGAATCGCAACCTAGGAACAGTGGCAGAACCACTTGTTTGGCCAACCAAGATACAGTTCTCAGTAAAATTTCATCTGTGAAGTTTAGCGATTTTAACTAGATTCATTTACGCATTGCCAACTGACCGAATGTGCGGTTAGATTGTAACCTAGTCGGTTGCACTAGGGCGCATTTTCCGCAAACCATCGTCCGGACCAAACAGCGGTGTATGTGAGTACAACATCCGGTCAGTATTATCAAAACAAGCCAGCTAAATACACCTGCCTACATTTAAGCAGAATATATATGCTCATATTCGTTGACCTCATTAACCTAGTTCGCAATAGTGCGTAGACGACTTTGTCCAACAAGCACTATTGGTTGTCGAGTTGTTGTGTTCTCACGATGACTGTCCTGCCAACTTTGTGATATGTTCGTCATACAGTTCGGCCTTTGCTCTCTGATCGGTAGGTTAAACGAGTAAGCACTCCATATCAAGGGAGTTTATGCCACAATATCGAGGCATGCTGAGAAGAGACGTTATAAAGTCTCCTATGGTGAAATGCTGGAGTGAACACGTTCCCCCGTTCAGACGTCAAAATTCAGATGTGTCAATTGTGCGCTAATGCAGTGCAGTAACACGGTCGCCTCGTAGGTCAGGTGTTCGGAGTTCAAACCCCGACAGGGACCAGGATGTGCACTGCTGATGAGTTTAACTAAGAGTGAAACTCGAGTCCAATGCTTCCCCTTTCGTGTGGACTCACCAGAATAATTACCCCGGGACGGGAGGACGATTGTTCAAAGGAGAGTGATGGGAACACAAACTGTTGGAAGCATATTTGTTCCAAACAGAGGGTGTGGGTATTCCTATGTCAAAGGCAAATCACTAAGTTTAAAAGTGACTTTGTAAAATTATGAGAACTGACTCCTCTCGTTTAATTTTTAACAGCTCACAATAAATTCTCCAAATTTCGGCAAAACTGTGCAGCGGGTTTCCTCATATTTTCAGTGCCAAACGAACCGACGGACTTTATATTCCGAGGTCAAGAAGGAAAATGGCTCATCTCCTGGCAGGATTCGTCCCAATGTCCCACATCTAAATATATTGTGAGCGTCAGCAACAGCATGAACGAGAGTATCTTTAGTAGAAACGTCACACAACGAAAGATAAACATAGAGGGATTGGACTTTTGTGCTGATTGGTTCGTTACAGTCACAGCTGTCAATGAAGCAGGAACAAGTCCCACGGCAATAAAACATCTGGCTGCTGTTCAAATGGGTAAGCGATATATTTCAATATTTGCAACTCTTTATGAAACCAAAAACTACTCACTTGCGATAACGCCCTACTTAAAAGGTTGCTTCCAGTCTATTTCGGCCTAAGAGCCGCGTTTCCATCGATCCTGTATTCTACTCGACTCGCCCGCTGCACTCTTTTGCAAACTTGTTTGGTTTTAACACCAGACTCAACTTAATTGCGGCTAAATCTCACGTTTATGATATCCCCCAACCGAATGTAGGGCATAACGACGGCCTAATGTTTCAGTTAATACGATATTCGAGAAGTCGCTGTATATTTTCTTTAGGATAAAGTAGAACGGATTATAAGAGGGATGAGATCCCCATTCGATCAATTCTTTCATGTTTACCTTCATGTTTGAGCCAACGGCATTCAAGCAACCCCTACCGTCGAGTCCTGAAGGCTAAGATAAAAACCACAAGTGGACGGAAACGAGTGAATATCTTCAAAATAAATCAGCTGTTTCATAATGCATATATAAATGCATTGAAGCCCGCCTCGCAGAAAATCTGCATTTTACTGGTGGCTCTAAGCAACTGTGTCATCGAAGACAAGTGACGGAAACGTGAAAGTACCATATGTTTGAGTCGAATACTGACTATATTCCCCACATGATTCAGGTGGGGACTGTGTTCGTCAACCGAATTTTGGAGGCAACCAGGACCTACGGCATATCTACTCACATCTGTTGATCATGAAATTTCTATACGCTATTCTTCTGTTCATCGCACATTAGTAGTTACCAACGAGCATCGAAAGCCCCCCCCCCAACCGCGCGTTTATCGTCACATTTCGAAGAATGAAGACATTAGACCTTTTTCTTCTTTCGAAATTTATTGACTGGTTCGTTCTAAAGATGTCCCTGACGTAATAAACCCTGATATAACTAGCTTTACTGCACAGTCACTCAAATATTCCCAGTGAGATTGGCGATACTTTTAAACTCATTGTCTATCACTGTCAGTCACCACGAATCCAACTCAGATGAAATTATGTATTTGTGTTTTTTCTCAGGACTGTTCGCACATAGTTTCATTGATTTCAACTGATTCGTTCATCCTTGCACCTGTTCTGACAATTCATGGCTGTCAGTTCACTGTAAGCTAATTCATCCCAGGCCAGATCGATTGTTCGCAGGCCAGTTTATTGCCAAACCAGTTAATCCCTTACTGAGAGGAAGCTGTCTGCAAATGTAGTTAGTGATACATGGTGCCTAAAAGGGTAGATCGATCTGCCCAGGTCGCCTAAAAGACTACACTTTGGTCGTTGGCATCCGGATATACCAGCGAAATCAACCTGGCGATGCTGAAAGAACATGGAATAGGGACGGTGCCCTAAAATCTGGGGGGGGGGCGGAATGTGAATGGCGGTAAGTGATGGCCAATCTGGCAACCCGAGGACATGCTGGTGAATGGTAGACATTGTATGGTGATTAGCTACGGCGGGAATGCTTGTTCCGCCAACCACTGTGATTCCACGGCTTACGTGTACAACTTCATCATTTCTACTTGCCTCAGCTACCGAATTACTTTTTAGCATGTGTCCGGAGCATGGGTCATCCATGAATGCAACACTGGCTGATCACACTTCACCTGGCTATAGTCGGTTAGTCCTGTTGCATTTTGCGTAACAAAACATCCACTAACGATTAACTGAGTAGGTGGCAAACTGGCATTCGATGAATAAATCGCATGGTGACAAGTCGATCAGGCAACTTACTGCGTTTTCGCTATCATCTGGTTGCGGCAAACGTTCTCCAGACTTCGGTAATTTAAAAGAAGCCATCAGTGTCTCATAGGACACCAATGTTTTATCACTTTCGACCTAAGAAAGTTCGTAGGTGCCACCTACGATTTTGATATGAAGAAGCTTGTCCTGCACACTCCCTGCGACATCCTTTAAGCCATCGACAAAGGCTTTCTTGTCGACGTCGACAACAACTTAATGTGAGACTTTATGTTCGTCGGAAAGGAAGCGGAGAAGACAGCTTGTGGCAACTTGACTTACTATAACTTGGCTTAAAAAGAGTGACTCCCGGAGATTAGTTATACCTCTTCTACACCAGGTCATCATCTGTACAACTGTCACATTTTCGGTAGTTGACATCGTGCGACTGCTGTCATACCTAAATATTTTTGAGGACACTATCTAAATCAAATGGAGACCAGTGAAAAGCAAAACCCGAGAAGCAGTAAACAGCTCAATTGCGTGCTAAAAGTCGAGTTTTGTAGTTCCAGGTACGCAAAGCACAGAAGGTATTCGTTAAATAGACGTATCACACTACTCATAAGGTTCCTGAAAATTTTTCGTCAGCTTACGATCGATTTCACCCTTCCATCTCGGGCTTATGAGTTAGTCGCAGTCCAAGGGTTTGCGTCAGCATCACGCCCTACTCGAATACAAATTACAAGAAATCCGATAAATACACTCATTTGCATACCAGTTTGATTTTCAACGAGGATTCACCTGAATCGCAACATAGTCTCTCGTTTGTCAGAGATTCAGCTGGGTTTTATTCAAACTGATATGCAGACGAGTGTGTTTGTCAAAGTACTAGTCGACCTATTTTAGAAAGTTCAGTAATGTGGACCGATAGTCTTCTGCAAAAATAGCCAGCCCTATATTATGAGATGCCCATGCAAAGACCCTCCGATCAAAGTTATTCGTCGCTTCCCGATGTAAAGGCCCCAAGTTCAAAAGGCAAGGTCACGTTGATGGGGCGTTTAATTATCTCAAGACGGTCAAGGAAGCCACAGTGGCGATGAGCCGATAAGAATGAAAGAAATGTCCGCACTATAGATGTGGTGGTATAAAATTAGACAGAGTATAGAATCATATGGGGACAGGTTTTCTTTAATTAGTGAGTGCAGGAGGGCGGATAGAATTGGAAGAGGGCCAGGAAGTGATGTTCAGTAAGGTCAAATAAGCCACCGAGTGCCAGCGAGTGCGCGATTCCACGGTCAGTGGCATAGAAATGCAAACCGAATGGTTATGTTGCCGATTCTATCAATGCCAGGTGGATGAGTGATCGTGAGAATGAAAGTATGGTTACACCTGGGGTTCGCTGGTTCAAAACAACATTTTACCGATTATCCTTGTTAAGTATAACCAGTGCGGATATATATTTGTTTCAGTTGGACAAATTCACATTTTCCTCACAATATCTAAAATATTTTACCCACACATCAGCCCCCGTCGCGCCTGAGAGCATTAGCGTGACTCAGAGAGCAAATTCCAAGGTGCTTGTCTCATGGAACTACACAAGTCTTTGTCACGTGAACAAGTTCAGCGTGACCATATACAGCTTCCCTGGATCCGTGTTGAAGTCCGCAAACTCCATCGAGCGAAGCATGAAGTTCGCTGATTTACCGACCTGTGTGTTCCTATACGTGGATGTTGTCGGTATTAATGAATTCGGCAAAGGAGATCGCAGAAGCAGTATACCGTTTATCCTATCATCAGGTAAAACCAATGAGGAAATATCCTCCGTTATTTAGGCATGTTTTATCGCACCTGCCCCAAGTAGCAAACTGGGGTTATTCACCAAAACTCAGTTGACATAGTTGTAACATGTTATTTATGCTCGTGAACGATAGACAGTCAGTCAGATAGGTATGCGGTTATTCTGAGGCTTGTCGGTTATTGTTCTATTACTGTTCAGTAGGAGCTTGACGTTCATACAAGCGTAACCACTGCTGATTGGTTCACCTGCCATTTTTGTTAAAAGTCATGAAAATTGAGGAAATACCGTGAGTAGTTTGGCGAACATGACATTGCAACTAATTTTCATTTGTTGTAGGATTTCACTTCCCCGTCAGTCTACAGTGCATTTAAGATCATATGATCCGTTGCTTGTTATCAAACACTGCATCTCCCCTGAATTCATTCAACACTCATTTTACTTTGGTTTCAAAAGGAAGGAATGACCTGCACCCAGATTCCATTGGTATCTGCCCTCCATTTATGTGCGGACTGGCCAAATTGAGAGCACCAGTGATCGCCCTCAGTGATATGCTCTAAGCCCCCTGCCTCAGCAATCGATGGCGCATTATTCAGGCGCTGCACACACACTAGTTAACGAGATCCCAGAAATTAGGACAACGGGTAGTACGGGCATGTAGTGGAGGTGCTTCCTATCCACATAATGTAGCCAATTCGCCACCTAAATCTGTTAAACCACGATTCACAATCATTAACTAGCCGATCAATATCAAGCATAGCAAATCTGCCACTTAAAAACGCAGTATTCTTTTGTACAAGACTTATCTGCCTAATGAGACAGAATGTATGTTGTCCAGTTACGTTGACAGTTAAAAAATGAACATAGGAAGGATTCAAAAAGTGTCATCGATTACAGTTTCTTTACCATATTGCTGCTACTTATGAGCCGTTTAGATCACAGCCCTAGAGGTTACATGCAGCACTAGACTCCAGTGAAACCCCTCATCAGTGGATTCATTCATGACAAGCACCTCTCACAGAGGCACGCATGTCGATTTTCCCATGGGTATATCATTTAGGTTCTTATGAATATAAGCACCAGCCCCGGAACTGAACAAAGTACGTCTGTTGCGCTGATCTGGTGACGCATTACTGGAGACTCCATGTTTTGATGGTAGGGTTTGGAGTTTACTCCCACTCTGTTACCGAGTGGAAGCAAAGATGAATTTGTCGATAACGTTTAGTAGTATTTTATGAATTCTACCATGAATCTCTTATCCAACATAGAAAAAAGCGTGATACGCAGTCTCTGGTGTGCTACAAATAACAGACTATCTCAACCCAGGGATGAAGATGCTCATTCTGACGGGCATGAAATTCCAGTACACAATTAACCAGATTCGGGTTATCGTTAGACTTTGCCACATCATGATGCTTCTATTCCGTAAGCGAATGGCATGTGTGTGTAGATTATTCAATATGAGCGAACCTTTCTCGTCCCAATCTATTCTGAACGCATTTGCGTTTGCTAACACACAAACAAAGGACACATCTTCGACCAGGTAGATAACAAAAACGCGTTCCGGGAATTTCGTTCTATTTTTAGCAAGATCCAGTCGGCATCATATTTTGGCATTTTTCCACTTGGGTTGATAACGTTTCACTTGGGTGGTTATAGACGGCACATGGCAATTTCACATGTGATTGAGCCATGCTTCCACTAAAACATGCGAATCTCTTAGATATCAATCAAAGACACCGTAGAGTTGATAAATTAGAAAGGGATACTTTTTGCGACTATTTCGGAAGTCTCTCGCTTATTCTAAGTTGTTTTCTTCAGACAGTATTCTATGGGCTTGTACCCGCATGTTGAGAGGTCACTACTGCGTGCAGGCTGGTAGACA
>SJOL01003998.1:214194-227315 GCA_004794785.1 Opisthorchis felineus | reverse complement strand
TTGATCTCTATTCATTTTCATAATCCTACATTTAGCCCCGCATGAACCGAGTAACATCAAGTTGCGCTTCAACCTCAAGTGGACAGAAGTGGACGTATCATGGTTTGACAACAATTTGTGCGTCATCAGACAATTCTTCGTCACCTTATACAGCATGGATAATGAGGTACAACACAAAGCAACGTCGGACACCCGCGTTATGTTCAGAATGAATGATCAAGTTGGGCCATACACAGTCGGAGTTATCGCCGTAAACGAGTTTGGGGAGAGTCATGAAGCATTCAGTGAGCAATTTGATATACCAGCAGGTAAGCCTTGGAAGCGCCGTCAGTCCTTGTTGTTTTTCTCTCTTGGGCAATAAGACTTTTTGGGCAAACGATAATGGTTCAAGTCAAGGTAGTAGTATATCGAAACTGCACACTCTTGTCTCCTCTTATGGTGGCGAAACTTTTTCAGGTCAGTTACCAAGCTCGGCGAACAGACCAAAAGCCACCGATTCAACAATCAACCAAGTCAAGCCTATTTCACGGCTTTTGTTCTGTCAAACGGATGTAGCTAAAGTGCTGCTGAATAGAAAACCATGGGCGCACTTACGTAACCAATAACATGGGAGTATATTCCCTGCATTCTATAAACCTGGACCTGAAAACCTTGTTTGGAATCTCTCGTCATCAATCGAGTCGGCAGAACCCGTTGGTAGTTGTCCTTTCTGTGAGTCACAGATGCAAGCTAGTTCAGTCATGAACGCACCGGTGCAGCGGCTCTATTCCAGGGACTATCTTTTGGTAGGAACGTCTCAACAGATTTTAGCCAGTGTTTAAGACAGCGATAGTTTAAGCCTACTTCGCCTACATAGGGACAAATGTCTCTCAGCCACATTGACTATTGGTCATTATCATCACTGTGTTTATCTCACAGACTCATCCTCTCAGTTTAAAATGTTAAGACTGTGGTGCAGTGATGCAGTGATGTCTTCAGACACAGGATGAATCAAGATAATAAAAAAATTAGAAAAACTGGGTCGCAGTTCAATGGTTTGCGTACCTCAGATAACCGTTGAGTTACGTGGGGGATGCTTAGATTTACGAATGTATTACCTCTTCCCTTTATCTTAGTTTTAGATCAGTTGCAACGAGCTGTTTTATAACAATCGACCTAATCCAGCAAGCTCAGTAGACCCACCCCCAAATTCCTGTCAGGCTTCTGTGACAAGGGCGTAGGTTGAGAACCATGTTCAACACCTTGCCCAATTTTGGATGACCTAGCAGTATTCTACTCAAAATAGAGTCAAGAGACACGCTGCTTAAAATTCCTTTCAAACCACATAAATTGTTGTGTTTTCAATTAAGCCTAACTGTTGTCTCCACTGCTCACAGTACGGGAGTTGACAAAAACCAAATCACATAGTAATTTCCATGATATATCGCAATTTCCGGTTTCAGCATTGGCGACGTACGTTAAGCCAATGAAACCAACAAGAAAGGCGCTATTTTCAATTGCAAAATATTGCATTCAAAAGTATAGGCATGGCAACACAAAATGAAAGCAGCTACCGTCGCGCAGGTAGTTATAATTTTACGGGACTGGAAATTTCACAGGACATTGTACACCAAATTTCCAAATGGCAAGCCTGCTGTCACTTTCTAGCCAGCTTGTATAACTAGAGACTTTCTATCTTGGTTTGCTGAACTTGCGTTGAGTGAGGTTAGTAAACGATAGTTACTCATTACTAAATTTTCATGCGTTTTCACTCCATGATTGCTCGAAAATTTAGGCACCTTCCTTTCAATGACCTTTTCTATAGGCGTGATGAATCTTGCCACCAGCTTCCGTCTCTTCTTTTTCTCTCTACTTTGGCTATATGCACCAGCTTTCTCATAAAAATCTGTCGACCGGAAAACGTCAGTGGGTTGGGGAATCATTAGGTGTACACTCGGGTTCGTTCACTCNGATAGATAGATAGATAGATAGATAGATAGATAGATAGATAGATAGATAGATAGATAGATAGATAGATAGATAGATAGATAGATAGATAGATAGATAGATAGATAGATAGATAGATAGATAGATAGATAGATAGATAGATAGATAGATAGATAGATAGATAGATAGATAGATAGATAGATAGATAGATAGATAGATAGATAGATAGATAGATAGATAGATAGATAGATAGATAGATAGATAGATAGATAGATAGATAGATAGATAGATAGATAGATAGATAGATAGATAGATAGATAGATAGATAGATAGATAGATAGATAGATAGATAGATAGATAGATAGATAGATAGATAGATAGATAGATAGATAGATAGATAGATAGATAGATAGATAGATAGATAGATAGATAGATAGATAGATAGATAGATAGATAGATAGATAGATAGATAGATAGATAGATAGATAGATAGATAGATAGATAGATAGATAGATAGATAGATAGATAGATAGATAGATAGATAGATAGATAGATAGATAGATAGATAGATAGATAGATAGATAGATAGATAGATAGATAGATAGATAGATAGATAGATAGATAGATAGATAGATAGATAGATAGATAGATAGATAGATAGATAGATAGATAGATAGATAGATAGATAGATAGATAGATAGATAGATAGATAGATAGATAGATAGATAGATAGATAGATAGATAGATAGATAGATAGATAGATAGATAGATAGATAGATAGATAGATAGATAGATAGATAGATAGATAGATAGATAGATAGATAGATAGATAGATAGATAGATAGATAGATAGATAGATAGATAGATAGATAGATAGATAGATAGATAGATAGATAGATAGATAGATAGATAGATAGATAGATAGATAGATAGATAGATAGATAGATAGATAGATAGATAGATAGATAGATAGATAGATAGATAGATAGATAGATAGATAGATAGATAGATAGATAGATAGATAGATAGATAGATAGATAGATAGATAGATAGATAGATAGATAGATAGATAGATAGATAGATAGATAGATAGATAGATAGATAGATAGATAGATAGATAGATAGATAGATAGATAGATAGATAGATAGATAGATAGATAGATAGATAGATAGATAGATAGATAGATAGATAGATAGATAGATAGATAGATAGATAGATAGATAGATAGATAGATAGATAGATAGATAGATAGATAGATAGATAGATAGATAGATAGATAGATAGATAGATAGATAGATAGATAGATAGATAGATAGATAGATAGATAGATAGATAGATAGATAGATAGATAGATAGATAGATAGATAGATAGATAGATAGATAGATAGATAGATAGATAGATAGATAGATAGATAGATAGATAGATAGATAGATAGATAGATAGATAGATAGATAGATAGATAGATAGATAGATAGATAGATAGATAGATAGATAGATAGATAGATAGATAGATAGATAGATAGATAGATAGATAGATAGATAGATAGATAGATAGATAGATAGATAGATAGATAGATAGATAGATAGATAGATAGATAGATAGATAGATAGATAGATAGATAGATAGATAGATAGATAGATAGATAGATAGATAGATAGATAGATAGATAGATAGATAGATAGATAGATAGATAGATAGATAGATAGATAGATAGATAGATAGATAGATAGATAGATAGATAGATAGATAGATAGATAGATAGATAGATAGATAGATAGATAGATAGATAGATAGATAGATAGATAGATAGATAGATAGATAGATAGATAGATAGATAGATAGATAGATAGATAGATAGATAGATAGATAGATAGATAGATAGATAGATAGATAGATAGATAGATAGATAGATAGATAGATAGATAGATAGATAGATAGATAGATAGATAGATAGATAGATAGATAGATAGATAGATAGATAGATAGATAGATAGATAGATAGATAGATAGATAGATAGATAGATAGATAGATAGATAGATAGATAGATAGATAGATAGATAGATAGATAGATAGATAGATAGATAGATAGATAGATAGATAGATAGATAGATAGATAGATAGATAGATAGATAGATAGATAGATAGATAGATAGATAGATAGATAGATAGATAGATAGATAGATAGATAGATAGATAGATAGATAGATAGATAGATAGATAGATAGATAGATAGATAGATAGATAGATAGATAGATAGATAGATAGATAGATAGATAGATAGATAGATAGATAGATAGATAGATAGATAGATAGATAGATAGATAGATAGATAGATAGATAGATAGATAGATAGATAGATAGATAGATAGATAGATAGATAGATAGATAGATAGATAGATAGATAGATAGATAGATAGATAGATAGATAGATAGATAGATAGATAGATAGATAGATAGATAGATAGATAGATAGATAGATAGATAGATAGATAGATAGATAGATAGATAGATAGATAGATAGATAGATAGATAGATAGATAGATAGATAGATAGATAGATAGATAGATAGATAGATAGATAGATAGATAGATAGATAGATAGATAGATAGATAGATAGATAGATAGATAGATAGATAGATAGATAGATAGATAGATAGATAGATAGATAGATAGATAGATAGATAGATAGATAGATAGATAGATAGATAGATAGATAGATAGATAGATAGATAGATAGATAGATAGATAGATAGATAGATAGATAGATAGATAGATAGATAGATAGATAGATAGATAGATAGATAGATAGATAGATAGATAGATAGATAGATAGATAGATAGATAGATAGATAGATAGATAGATAGATAGATAGATAGATAGATAGATAGATAGATAGATAGATAGATAGATAGATAGATAGATAGATAGATAGATAGATAGATAGATAGATAGATAGATAGATAGATAGATAGATAGATAGATAGATAGATAGATAGATAGATAGATAGATAGATAGATAGATAGATAGATAGATAGATAGATAGATAGATAGATAGATAGATAGATAGATAGATAGATAGATAGATAGATAGATAGATAGATAGATAGATAGATAGATAGATAGATAGATAGATAGATAGATAGATAGATAGATAGATAGATAGATAGATAGATAGATAGATAGATAGATAGATAGATAGATAGATAGATAGATAGATAGATAGATAGATAGATAGATAGATAGATAGATAGATAGATAGATAGATAGATAGATAGATAGATAGATAGATAGATAGATAGATAGATAGATAGATAGATAGATAGATAGATAGATAGATAGATAGATAGATAGATAGATAGATAGATAGATAGATAGATAGATAGATAGATAGATAGATAGATAGATAGATAGATAGATAGATAGATAGATAGATAGATAGATAGATAGATAGATAGATAGATAGATAGATAGATAGATAGATAGATAGATAGATAGATAGATAGATAGATAGATAGATAGATAGATAGATAGATAGATAGATAGATAGATAGATAGATAGATAGATAGATAGATAGATAGATAGATAGATAGATAGATAGATAGATAGATAGATAGATAGATAGATAGATAGATAGATAGATAGATAGATAGATAGATAGATAGATAGATAGATAGATAGATAGATAGATAGATAGATAGATAGATAGATAGATAGATAGATAGATAGATAGATAGATAGATAGATAGATAGATAGATAGATAGATAGATAGATAGATAGATAGATAGATAGATAGATAGATAGATAGATAGATAGATAGATAGATAGATAGATAGATAGATAGATAGATAGATAGATAGATAGATAGATAGATAGATAGATAGATAGATAGATAGATAGATAGATAGATAGATAGATAGATAGATAGATAGATAGATAGATAGATAGATAGATAGATAGATAGATAGATAGATAGATAGATAGATAGATAGATAGATAGATAGATAGATAGATAGATAGATAGATAGATAGATAGATAGATAGATAGATAGATAGATAGATAGATAGATAGATAGATAGATAGATAGATAGATAGATAGATAGATAGATAGATAGATAGATAGATAGATAGATAGATAGATAGATAGATAGATAGATAGATAGATAGATAGATAGATAGATAGATAGATAGATAGATAGATAGATAGATAGATAGATAGATAGATAGATAGATAGATAGATAGATAGATAGATAGATAGATAGATAGATAGATAGATAGATAGATAGATAGATAGATAGATAGATAGATAGATAGATAGATAGATAGATAGATAGATAGATAGATAGATAGATAGATAGATAGATAGATAGATAGATAGATAGATAGATAGATAGATAGATAGATAGATAGATAGATAGATAGATAGATAGATAGATAGATAGATAGATAGATAGATAGATAGATAGATAGATAGATAGATAGATAGATAGATAGATAGATAGATAGATAGAGTGAGACAGACCAATCGACAGATAAACGGATAGACAGATATATAGATAGACAAATAGACGGATATATACTAGCTACCAGAGTGTAATGAATAAAGCATTCATTGAGCACAGGTTTCAAATGAAACTTAAATCAATCTGAAAGCCTTCCCTATTTTTCGGGACGTAATACTTTAAAACGTAATCCTTTGAGCATACTTCATCGGAGCGCCGAACACTGAGCAATACACGGTGGCTGCAGTTCATCTGATCTCGGGTACCGCACAAATGTTGTTAGGACGGAATACCACCACATTTTAAGTACCTTATAGGAATTGTGACCAGGACTTCAGTACCGAAATATCTAATTGATGACACATTTCATATTCTCATAAATTCAACCTTTTTGTTTATAGGAAGTAAAAATGCAACTGTGATTAATGAAGAGCTAAACACAAATCAGAGTATCTTCACTACAATCCAGCTATGACCACCAGTTACTTCGTGTAAAACTTTGCAATCCATTCGGTTTCCCGTCTTAAATGTGAGAGGTCTACCTAATATTCACCCTACTCGACCACTGGTAAACAGCATACGCGGCTAAGTAAATCTAATACGGAATTAGCTTCAGAAATTTCTGAAACGGGAGGGATTTTCATATCTGCAGTTAAACACCGCATTTGGGTTTGAGCTTGGCTGAATATTAACAAAAATGATTTTTTATAACGTCCACAATGTTGGTCAGTCACAACCCCACAGAATTTACCTTGCGAACGAGCCCATCAACCATAAAGCATCCCATTTCTGTCATGAGGAGACTGGAACTTACCGCGGTTTGACGGTTTATGTGCGTCCATACCGCACTGGAGCATACTGGGGTGTCTGTGAGACACTGAGAGGGTCTCTCATACCAGTTTGGTCAATGGTTAGAGATCTGACAAACACAGTCTTCTGGTCCTTCAGTTCGGCGGTTTGAACATTTGTGCCAAATTGTTCTCTCGAAAATTTCAGACGACTGGCATATTCCGACAAACGCCGTTGTTTTGAGATCAGACCTTTTTACGGCTGGTTTGTCTGGTCGCTTACAACCTTCCCACTCTGAAGCAAGCAAGACACCAAAACCACTCTTGCACTCATTTTGAACTCGCTTGACGTCGACATAAGCTGCGTAGCATAAACGGGAATCAGAGACAGGCACTGTGATTTGGCTAACTGTCTTTTACCGGCAATGAAGCATGTGCGCTAATCACCGATAATGTACTGACGATGACGGCGTAGCTAATCCCTACGTGAGAGAAACAACAAACCCAGGTGGTCTATTATGGCCACTTTGAACGCGAGCAGCTATTAGTCCGTCACATTTCAGTATAGCCTGCTTTATCACAGGGCCGAGTCACACAAGTCTAATCTTCTTGGGGCTACATGGCACTAGGCGTAATACATGACCTAACGATATACGAATATTGCAATCCAGGTGAGTGCGGATCTACAGATCGCCCAGCCGTCCGAATCAGAATAACCCATCGAAACAAAAACAAATACAATGTTTCATCACTGGTCAACTTATTGGTGGCCAGGAGTGCACAGAAAACGATCTCGTCCTATATTATTATAGACATTGTTGAAGCGAGGACCGTAGGATCAGTGCATAGTGGTCGTTACTTTTTTGCATGTCAATTCTGAACTACTCATTAGTGACTTAAAATAAAGCAGAAAAAGCAAACTGAACGCACTTGTGCGTCCGCCGATTAACTGAAGTTGTCGTTTCCCTCGTGTTTCATATGAAGCTCCACTGTTTCGTCCAGTGACCATCAATACGGCCAGTGATCTGTTTAGTTTGGTGCTCCCGTTGTAGCGGATCACTCAGCAACTTGCTGTGGGGGCTGGCGGTACATGGATAAAATATTCTGCGTTCAGACTTGCAGTGAGGGAAGAGTTTCGTCAGCCGAAATAGTCTAATATGTGAGCTAAATTGATGTGTTAGGTCAAGAAAATATACGATTTATCCGAAGGATCGCGCCGACTGACGGCCTGTGTGCAGCGTATTAAGATAAAGGAGATAATAAACGAGAAATGTAGCTGGGGTACATTTGAATTGCTCCTTAAACCCAACCGAATTCGAAACTGAATGCAGTAGGGTAACTGTAAGTTGGAGTCTTACTAAAATAGTATTTTGATAGAGACACGAATACTGCGCCTAGCTGATGAGTCTCACTAAGGGTGAAACCGGTAATGTCTTTTCGGAGTTTTTTTAAATAACCTCATAAATAGCGTGGTTTGTCAATTTTTTCATAAATTTGGTACTCATCACACTACCAGGAACGTCCAAAGTAGTTTACCCGGGTAAATCGAAAGATTAGGAACTCAAACTTGACTCATTTTCTCTATGAAGTTAGGCCGTTCTGAATTACCCACTGAATGGATCCGTCTAAAACGTTCACCTGAGATGAAGGGCGCAGCAGTGGACGCTGTAGCTAAGCAACCGGTCATAAATATATCTGCTTCGGTAGCAAATGGGTTTCGAAAAAAGATTATCTTCAGTAATTACTTGGGAACGATCGAGTTCCTGCTACTATTGCCATGAAAGTGGGTGCTAATTATCATGACAACTGCAGGGATATCCAGCACACGGGGCTACATCAGAACGATAGGCTTGGCTGCAAATTAAAGCCCGTATAACTTCAAGTGAAACAAAGCACGTAGACTGTTTATGTTTGGTTTTGAAATGGGACCAGTGGAGACCAAAAGAAAGACGTATTTGTATGCTGATGATTAAAATCTCCCGCCTCTCTGGGGTGGTCCTTTCGGGTGCGATTTTAGGAGAAGCCATTAAGCCGTGATCATCCACTCGAAAGACGAATGCACTGAATTCACCATGTCTACAATTCTTTGTGAGGATTGCTAAAATTTGTGCGCTTCTAAATATCCAGCATACGGAGTGATTCAAGGCCTACCACGATAAATTAGAATTTTGACGGTGTGAGAGCACGTTTGACAATACAAACAGAAGAATGTGATAACACTGGACAAGAAAACGCGCAACATGCGTGAACTCGTGTTACTAGC
The DNA here is from genome assembly GCA_004794785.1 of Opisthorchis felineus. Taxonomy (NCBI): domain Eukaryota; kingdom Metazoa; phylum Platyhelminthes; class Trematoda; order Opisthorchiida; family Opisthorchiidae; genus Opisthorchis; species Opisthorchis felineus. Next base: position 217,829 of record SJOL01003998.1, on the reverse strand, counting down.
AGGGTTTTCGAAAATAGTAGCACCTCTCCGATGCAAGGAAATGCGATGGCCTTCGCAGCAATTTTTGTCAGGTAAAGATGTTGGCTAAGGACGACGCGGCGCGCTGCCCGGATGTGAATTCCACTGCGAATTTTTGAAGGTCGATAGTTATGGAGAACAAATCATTGTGGATATAGATTGTACCAGAATTTTATTCAACCCAAAGGTGCGGTATTGTACGGATGGCAAAAATGGATGTCGATCATATGTAAAATTACAATAAATCATACCTGCGTGGACCGTTCCATTTGTACAATAGATATGTGAACATATTTTTTCCAACCGGGAATATCATTTGACTGCTAAGCGTGTGCAATTTTATAGACATTTCACATTCCTATGGCACGCTTCATATTTTATTTTTTTAAATAGCAAATAAAAGGTGTGTGGTGTTACCCAAGTGGTCTATTTTGCCAAAACCACGGAATTCCGATGAATAAACGCATGGATAGCCAGAAGAATTATCAAAGACATCATAAAATATAACAATGTTGTATAATTCATTACTGAACTTTCATAAATAAACGACAATCGGCCACGTGGAGATTACTGAAAATAAACCGTGAAAGTGTTTGTAAACACAAACAGGTTACTGGCTTCCAGTGGGCAGTCGTGCGTGAAATTTGCCCGCGAAAACCAGTGGTTTCACCAATAGACCTACTACACTACTCATAAGCTTGTTACGAGCTCTTCGATAGCCCACGAACGGTTTCATTCTTCTTGGGGGCTCTTCAGGCAGGCGTGGTTCCCGAGTTGTCGTCGACCTTATATACGGCTTGAACAAAAATTGCACGAAATTCGACGAATACACTCATTTGTATACCAGTTTGGTATTCACGGGAGACCCACCTGAATCACAGGTGAACCCCTCGTTTCGGAAGTTCATCTTCAGCCGAAAGTGCTGCGCCTGGCCGCCTCATGTTTTAGTTGGTCAGATATTCGAAACTCATCGATACATTGTTTAGGCCTAATACACTAGTCATAAGGATGATGGAAGTTCGGGAACTGCGCCCACCTGGTAAACCCCAAGAAGAGTGATACCGGTCGCGGGTTGTCGAGGAGTTTTCCGTAACCCTATGAGTAGTGTTTTACGCCTACACAATGTATAGTGATATATCGAGCGTCGTATCAACTGAAACAGGATGTGGCCTGGTGGAGCACATCCAGTCGAAGTCGAGCACCATAACCGGGAGATTCACCTGGATTCCAAGTGAGTCTCCCATGAAAACCAAATTGATATACAGATGAGTGCACTGGTCCAGGTAAGCTACATATTACGGGATGCAAGCATTCCGGTATTCATCTGTCATTTACAGTCACATAGGCAGTAAAGTTGGATATCAATGAGCTCATTGAGACAGCATCGTTTGAAGGCACACTTAAAAAGCGAGGCGAAACCAAAATAAAACAGTAAAAGCATTTAGAATTTTACATGAAATGAACAATACTCTTATTAACGAAAAAAGGTTCTCTGAGGCCAGTTTGTTTGGACAAGCGTGACCAGAAAATAAGACAAAAATGCTGTGATCCGGCCAATCAGCTGACCCTGGAGGTAACCATTGGGGACGCTCATGTGTGTTACTCTCTATTGCATCTTTAAATGCACTGCCTAAAGGATTTAGTGCATAGACTAACTCATTTTACCTGTGTACTTATACGACCAACGATTATCACCGAAAAGCTCCCTGTCGCTGGGAAACTGAGAAGTAACCGGAAGGCAAAGATGGTTATGTAAACATGTGCCAACATACATCTGCATTGTTTTCTAACAGATATATACCATTTAACTGAAATTTATTCCTCTACTTGAAGCTAATCTATGCTGAGAAGCCGAAAAGCACTGTACAGCTGCTTCATTCTGAGTTGGATCCATCAGTAGTGAGCACTCCACGAGACACCTGGTATTTCAGAAACCGTGAGTGGTTTCATCACTCAACCGTTTGACCATTTGCGGCTGATCAGCAGTGTGATTAACTCGTACTTAGACAGGATATGCCCTTCATCCTTCAGTCTCACAGACCAGATCACTTGGTCAATTACTGACTGGCTCTTCGAGTGCGACTTCTCAGATGGAAGTTTCACTCACCTCGTAAATTTGCTCTTCACCTAAGCTACCAATGTACTGATGGTATTGTGAGATTTGGTGGTTTTGATTTGAGGTATTCTTGTGTAGATGACCCCAATCTGTGCTGAATAACCGAGAAGCACTATAAAGCCGTTTCACACTTATTGGACATCATCATTATCAAACATATAATGACCAGGGCAGCTGTCAATTAAACAATAAAGGAACTCCGGGAAGCGTAGGATGAAGGGTTGTCGTGAGGCTAATATCTATTCTCGATCTGATGGAGACAAATGAATGTAGTCTTACTTTCAGAGACGTTTGGGAAACAGTCGGTACATTTACTGTTGACAACGTTTTGCTTCTGACACAAAAACATCGTCAGGCAATGTGACTAGAATGTAAGGCGGAAGGAGAACCAATTAGCCACTGCGGTGTTAGGTTTTGGCCAAAGGGTTTTGTCTGTTATGGTGGGTCAGTAAGTGTTAACATCGATTGGGAACCATTTAGGGCGAAGTAAGTAGTATCGGTTGCGCCCAAAACGTACAACTCATCTGCGACTCTACGGACTGCCAAAAATCCGCAAGGCAGGTGTTCCGATACAGGCTTGCAACTACATGAGATAACCAGATGCTTAGCTGGTATACGAAGACCGCTTACGTGGAAATTAACCACATTCATTAGGAATTCGTATGATTTTGACAATAAAGTCGCGGGATTTCCTTTGGAGGGAGTCGAAGTCACCGTGCGTTTCGACGACATCACAGTGTAAACAAACATCCCCAGGGTGGATGCTTTGGAGATGACTAAGAGGTTGTTACTGACAGACACGACACTTAAAGAGTGGGTACATCATCATCATCATCAAAGACAGCAACATCAGTGTTGACACTGATGCTTCACTGCCGTACAACCATTGGGTTCGTCTAAGTATATATATATAATTATATTAAAAGCACTAGAGTGAAAAGAAGAGAAAATGAGTGGGTGAGGGAGGGGACCTAGTGCTGGCCTATGTCAAGCATTCCGAAGTGCCTACACCTCCAAGCGCTCAATCAGACAGTCTGGAAGGAAGCTGACGCCACTGACACCGATTAGTCGCCATTTCTTGCAACGTCTCCAGCCAAACACAGGCGGGGTCACGGGGGCCCTATCCTGGAAGGCGTACAACAGCAACAACATCCAAACTCTTCGTGATCTCTTTCACGCCCTTCTGCCAATTCATACGTTGTCCACCTCGCGGTTCTCGCCATTCCGAAGGAAGCACGGAGAACAACACTCGTCTCCGTAGACGGTGTTTCGGCATGTCTAGCACATGACCGAGCCATCGTAGTCGGTGGTGCTGGATGTTTTCCCTGATTGAAGTACCTGCAGCACAACCAAATACCCGTTTTCTAATCACCTCGTTACTAACACGCTGTCGCCATCCAAAACCAGCCACGCTCCTGAGGCATCGGTGGTCGAAAACCTGAAGACGCCTCACATCATCAGTCCGCAGAGGCCATGTCTCGCACCCATACAACAACACAGC
>SJOL01003998.1:160058-211411 GCA_004794785.1 Opisthorchis felineus | reverse complement strand
GCACCACGCGACGGCCGATGTGGCATGGGAGTATTGTTAGCTGTAAATGTCATGGTTGTACGAGGGCTGGGATACTGTCAGGGCGCCCACACTTAGACAGAAGGACGATTAGGGTCCTCAACCAAAGCCTTTGGCTCAAAAGCCTAACCGCAAGGCAGCGGTGTTGGGCTGGAAATGCAAGTACACTACCATTTTTACGGAACACGTCGCCACACATGTTCCAACCCCAACCTGGAGGGCCAGGAGACTGTGTTCGTCCGATCTCTACCCGTTGACTTTGTGATTGTCGCGGGGACACTCCATAGTATAGCTCAATGGGTCGCCGAGATACACAAACCGCCACACCACGGTAAGGTCCAGTCTATTCGTGACGGAGTGGGTACAGCTCTCGATGGATTAAATAGTTGAGGGCACAAGAGTGTGTTTCACTCCTGACCGGTTTGTTTTTGACACAGCTGTTTACTCACAAGAAAACGGTTTTGCAATGCATCTCCAATATTCCTAGATTTAGCTAATATTTATGAGAAGGATTTAAACAAATGGCCATCATCCTTTGCCGAGAAGTTTTTGGCGTTATGTTGACAATAATGTGATGAGGTCAAAGTGATGAGGTCGACAAATTCCGGGACTATCCCAATAGAGGTAAGTTCCACCTTGGGCACAGCATTGTTTCAGTAGTGTTTTGTGATGATGGTGACCATTTATGAATGGAACACTCGCTTTCATTCTATGACTCTTTCCTGCTCCTATCTACTGAATTCATTGTTTTGTTCATCATGTATTTAGCCAATTAGCTGGTATCCCTCGTTAGCCGGGTATGGGGTTGTTCCAGTGTCCGGGGTAAATACAAATTTCCCTTATGGATTTTCAACTGATAATTAGTGCAAAAAAGAAAAACCTGTTTGGGTGATTTATTGTTGAGAAAAAGTAGCAGAACCAAAATAAAAATGTTTATCAACTGTGAACTAATATCTTTCTACTGCCACGTACTTAACAGGCGAACGAAATCGGAGATCATATTCCTAGGGTAAAAGTCTGCTGGCTTTGCACCAAATCTCTGCCGAAAATTCATATGAGGAAAACTAAAAATGTTACCGACTTATCCACAAAAAGTAATATTTTCAAATCATCCCAAAAGCTCAGAGCAACAAAGCTATTGGACGGATCGTACAAGTCTCATTTAACCGGTATATGACAACAATCATTCACCACGTCCGGTGGTTTCGATGGTAACTGGATCCAGAATGGAGCAATGGGGATGAAAATGTCAGGTTTCTGGAATATTTTAGGTGTTTCAAAAAGTAAATTCTTTCTGAACGAGGACTAGATGCCTAAAAAGTCAGATCATCGATAGATTTTGGGACAAGGATTATTCATGAAACCAAGTATAACGGTGACGCGACACCTTATATTATACCGCAAAAGTAGCAGGAAAACATCACAGTTTACTAACTTTGCCCTCAAAGGAAGGCGAGTCATGATAGTTTTCGATATAACGCATAACCATAAGGTTACTGAAGGCATTTTAGTCTGCCTAGTCTAGGCTTTTCTTCCGTCGTAACAAAAACCTACTTACATTGCAGGGATGCCACTAAGCCGTGCGAAACTATGATGCCTGTCGAAACCATATTGTTCTCGGAGGCCGTATTCGACTGCGAACCCACCAAGAACCCCAAGATCACATAATGTGCACATATTTGGTGTTTTGCTCAAAAATCCTCCAGAATTTGGTTAATTAGGAAGATTTCGTAGACTGAGCGACATATATTTCAGCAGAATGAAATAGCGTCTTCGAATAAGTCCTTTATAAAACATCCTTTGCTTTCAAGTTGACAGAGTAGCTGCAAATACGTTGTTTGACCAAAGACCGGATGATAAACTGTCTTACGCATTGAATATTTTACGGGACGATATCATCCGGACATTGCCTGGACAAAAAACATATTCATTAATCATGCAAAAACAATAACTTGTAGTTTTCCATTACAGCGTGATCAACGAGGAAACTTTGGTGGCATAAATGTTAGACGTTGCAGTAAATCCACAATGTCCCTGAGATATTTCGCATTTGGGGCGTTAAATTCTCACACAATTTCGGTGAGTTTAGGTCCATACAGTGTATCGCGGTATCCAGAATATCGTACCAACTGAAACATGAAGAGGCCTATTGCAGCACACTCCGTTGCCAAAGAACATCATAAACGAGAGATTCAGCCGGGTTCCAGGTAAGTCGCCCGTCAAAACCAAATCCGGATGTAAATGAGTGTATTTCGAGGTTATTCAGGTCCTTCTTCGCTCATGGCAATTTTTGATTGCAGTAAGCCGAGACAAACAATCTCATGTTCGTTTTTTCCCCGCCGCTATCACTCGCTGACAGCTTGCGCACGTTACCGAAGATTTCGAGCCCAGGGCGATTCACCTGCAATGAAACACTGTCCAGGAGCACATGCCTATTGGATCCACCTGGACATTATTGTAATTTGCTTACTCCATTCATTTAATTTATACCTCCGTACCCTCTATTCAGCTGGCCGCAAAGGCGCTGGTACATTTACTTGTGTGTACGTGTGTGAATATGATCTACTTGGCAGTGCGTGCTTGTGTTGCATCTGCTGGGTATAATCCAACCTGTACTGTCGTCATATCCATGTGATCGCACCGCCAATGGGAATCACTAGACTGGCCTCGGAAGGAACGACCGCAACCCACGCTACCGAGCCAACATTCCGCTCGCCGCTGTCTGCAGCGCAGACACTTTACACTGCACTGTGTCGGTTAGTAACAGAATTGCGCCCCCGTTGCCACCTCGACCGTGGACATTTGAGGTTTATTGTATAATTTTGATAACTTTTGTGTAAATGGCATCGTAGAGTTCCGAACTTGAGGGGTCGCCCTCTGTTGTCTGTGTGACGAGCATCAACTCCGAATCTACTGCCCAGCTGTGCTTCCAAGGAGCTCAGAAGTCCTCTACCGAACGCAACCGTCGACTATGATGCTTGTGTGTTCGGTGATCTAGGTCATCACTGCTTCATATGCAACACCGAATATTTGCTAGGTGGTTCTGGGGTCTGTTCTTTTTCTTACGCTTGTTCGTGTGGATGAGGCTTCATCGTCCGGGAAGCAGTGAAAATTAACCCATTTTAAATCAGGCGAGATGAATGTGAATTCCAGTTCATTGCTAATCCGCTCAAGCACTGAGCTAATCAATTCAGGTGCAGGGAAAATTAGCTCAAGACCAGGGATAATAACTTCAAGAACAGGAAGGCCATTGGCGCTGCTGTTAAGCACGATTCACTAATTCGTCTTTGTTTATGTAAAAAAAAACCGCCGTGAGGTTCAAATGAACTCTTTTTAAGTGCAACAAACACAGAGCGCTCGCATGACACTGGGGAAGACCGTCGGACCAAAACCCATGACATGCCAATACAATCACACTGGTTAAATCGCACCATCTTAACGCAAGTGAATAGTGATCAAACATCGATCGTGAAGTAGCATTCTTTACTGGACTGCTACCGTGGACAAAACAAAACAAGAAAGCATGAGTTCACTGGGTCAAGCGATTAGGCCTACATTCTGAAGCTAAAATGAGACAATCAAACTGCTAGAGTGATATCTTCTTGATGTGAACTCACAACAACAAATACAACTACAATAAATATACGTCCATATCCATGGAGAGCGTGTCTGTGCTGGACAGAGCGAGGACACTGAGCCTAAGCACAGTCTAATTGTTGAGATGCACGATTAGTGTAGTTAGCGGCGGCATTGCTGATCAGCCTTTTCGCTGCTGAAGTGGTCACGCTAACCCTCTTGGTAGTAAGAAAACAGCTGTACGATCACACCAACTTCCAGAATGATATTCAGAGCTTTATGCATGTTGTTAAGTATAGAAGTACGTAATCGAAAAACGTGGTTAAAAAGCGAGATTTTGTGGTCTTACATGTGGTGAAATGGGACGGAAAAATCATCACAAATGGCCGAATAGTGTTAGAAGAATAAGATGACTTGTGCGGGATTCCATCAATTGGGGAACCTGTGTGATTAGTTTGCTTCAAACAGTTCAGTATGCACCAAAAAAACTTGTGCTCTTTTTCATGCCTTAGATAAAATTCCTTTTCTTCCCATATAACTGCTGTCAGTTGTACAGAACTGCTAACTAGCCAGTCTAAGAAAGACGGTGATGCCAAATCAGTGCTAGATATACTCCTGGAATACATCATGGGGCGCGGCACAACAATCAATACAGAAAGAAAGCCAGTTACGGGGACAGAATACCCGCGTAATAGAAACCTGCAGTAATGTGTCAAAGAGTGGCGTAGGCAGACTGGCTAGGACATCGAAGGCAGTTTAGAAGAAAATTTCTCCTTAAAAATATTCTCGAAGTATGTTCAACTACTCATCCTATGACATAAAACGTTATTTGGCAATACCTGTCTTCTTAGTTTACCTGGAATGTAAGGAATGCTGCATCTGGGGTGGCATGGCTCTGGATTGTTGGGAAAGTGAGTGGAAAGGAGATGGCTATGTTTTCCGTCTCAATGGTTTGCCACGCATATTGTTTGCTCAAAAGCAGATCGGATAATTATACCTCAGATGATAGTGTTAGGTGAGTGCTCTGGGCGTTCATTCTCATAAACTTCCCAAAATTTCCCAGTATAAACGCAAGCCAGCGTAGGAAAGTAACATGATATTTTTCCACTGTCTTATTCCCGTGTGGCGGTTTCCCATAACTTAATAATTTACGCGTAACATTAGTTCCAAGGGCAAACGCACGCGTCCCCCAGGAAATTAACGTCGCTTGCAGACTGGTAATTGTGTGCCCCAACACATTCATGCACTTTATTAGGAAGCTACTCACCTCTGCAATAATAATTTCTTTATAACACGAGACCCAAGTGTGGGGGGGTCCCAGCCAAACTTCTTGTTTATAAAGTTTTTCAACTGAATGTGCTGCAAAAAGGCTTTACGACGAATGTTTCATTAAGGACGGCAGTCGAGATAACGCAGCAAATTTTCTAGACGAAACACACTACTCACATGGCTGCTGAATAATCTTCAACAACTCACAAAAGAGAAAAGCGTCGAATTTCGCATCTGTTGAAGCTCAAGCAATCACTGTTTCTTTGACTTTCTAGGTGACGTTTTTTGAAACTTTAGATGCCATTTTGAATTGGCATGAAGAAGAGATGACGCTGAATTGCAAGCCATGCTGAATCGCATCCCAGAAGCACAGTAAAGCAACGTTGGGGGCGACTGGTAGCATGGACGGGGATCGCATTTCAAGATTCGAACATACCCAAAAAATACCGAAATATACATTGAAAATATATTCATTTACAAAGCTATTTGATTTTATTGGCCGACTTGACCCAGCCAGGCCTCTGGATTATGCAAATTTTCAGTGGGATTTGCTAATAGGCATACTTCGCCAACGGCTTACAATTTGCTTTTCAAGCAGAAACCGCTCGTGGTTGTCTAGGGATTTCTGGCAAAACTATATGTGGCGTTTTCCTTCAAGAAAATGTAGAACGACATTTTGTAAACCGTGTGAAGTATAAACTCTCGGCCGTGCGCCACTCTGTGGAATTTCTACACAAAGAAAATGGAAATTAAAGCTTCTCTTTCGGTTTAGCTGTAATTTTTATCTATTGAAGAAGGCGAGTGAGACGCGGGGCGAACAACTCTTTTCGAAGCGCTTGGAAACTGATAGATTCCGACGGCTCGAATTTCATATTCTGAAGCTTTGGCTGCCAAGATGGTCAGACGTTTAAAGTTGTAGTGGGTTAACACTAAATCGGGCGTCGTCACATGCTTGATATTATAGAAGGCTGCTTGATAACTGTGCGAGCAGTCCCACTCAGACAATTTATGGTCCGTCCACAAAATGGGGATGGCGGGTCGGATTTTTGGTGGTCTGTGCAGAATGATTATATTTACGTATGCGTTTCAGCGTCGCTACCTTTCTCTCTTTGAATGCGTTACGTTAGATGCCACCTGATGACTTAACAGATTTACTCTACATCGAGTTTGAGCATCCTAAATGTTGAACCAATTTTTAGGTCATGACTGTTGACGAGGTTAGATGGTAACGAAGATAATCAGCAAATGTCGGAAATATTGGACGCAATCAAAAGTACATCCTTCCACAGCGCACTCTCTCTTCGCTGATTCGATGACATTAATTCACCCAGTCTGCATGTGGCTAGACGTGGCCTGAAACTTACCTAGTCCCCTGGGATAAACTGAGGTATCCATGGTTCACACGAACGTACACACCACACGAAATGACCACTGCCTAAGCTAGTATCATTTGTAAGAGTTATCAAGCCATAACCAGCTCAACTGTTCACCCTTTCATCAGCCATAGGTGAATACCAACGAAGAGTTTGTGTCCTAACATGCTTTAAAAAATCATGCTTGTGACTGCAAAGAGAATAAACTTCAGAAAAACCTCGGACTAGCCTCAAAACTGGACTTATCAAATGGAAAAAAATAGGATTTACATAACTTTTTATGACTTGTGCATCTAGTTACTTATCTACGGGTTATGAAACCGAGAGTACCCTGCGTCCAACATATCCTACCGATGGTTACTTATTTCGATGCCAAGACCCATGTGCACTGTAGTGCTTGAAAGGTGCAAAGAAGTGAGCTTGTCAGCATCCACGACGCAAGCGGAACTTGCACGATCAATTTGCCGTTGAGGAATTGGATCAATGTGCCATCCTCGGGTTGTAGGAAATGCAGTCTCAACAACCTATAATTTCAGAAGGTTGACAGAAGGCAACAATACATATCGGTGTGAGCAATTTAGGTTCTTGTGGGATGTGTGGGAGATTTGGGAATGTTGATAAAAATTTCGTCCTCTACGTGGAGCCAATCTGAAAATGCTAGAAACACTGAAAAGTTGTTCGAACTTTAGTGGGAATAACCAACTGTGTATTTCACAAAATTCACGGAAATCTCGACTCGGCGACCTCCCGGCTAGTAGTGTGAATACATCAGCGTTTGGATGCGAGCGGTTGATCAGCACGGGATCCACATCACGCCGTCACTTCTGTTGAGTGGCTCCCCGAACAATGACTTCTCAGACGGGTTTCTCTCATCGGGTGAATTATTACTCTTCCTCTGAGCTACTTATGGATCGTTTAGAGTTTGAGTGGATTTTGGAATTTCTAATTGAGATTTCGTACTGACACGACGACGAGACACCGGATACATTACTATATGTAACACCTGTTAGTAAAAATAGTTATTATCGAAGTGGATGACATACATCATTTGTATCCGTTCCCAAATTCAACTCTCAAATTTTGTTTGGACTATCCACCAAAACATATATTTGTCCGTTCGTTGTGAGATATGGCGAAATAACTTACGTTTGAAAAACTATGAGGTACGGTCGGAAGTGACTTTGTTAGTCCCATTAGTCAACAGGTCACAGTCACAAGTAAATGGGTAGAGCGACATTAGCCGCGTTATTATCTATGCGGGGTCCTTTAACTAAGAGAGTACTGAGATAGAGGAAAGAGACAATGCCGTCATTGTTGGTTCGCAGGTACTAAATGTTGGCTGGACTTCAAGAAGATCCGCTTAGGTTATTTTATAAGATTTATATGGGGCTAATCAGCTAAACAGTCACACAATTTGTTCGAAAGTACACGACGAATGTTCACAACTGACATGTCACCGCAACTTCAGCTGAACCCGGGCGCATTACCAGAGCTAACATGGAAAATGTGCCAATTTCGCACGCAGCTCGTACACCCAGCTGGCCTATAATATGATAGTAGAAGGATCTCCACGGCAAGCATACCTACTACCAGCAGCGAATGAGGAATACCTATTTCATTAAATACAATGAAGTCATTTTGTTGCATGCAGCAGGCACCGGCAGTCGACTAGTGGCCGTAGAACAAAACATTCAACCTATTGAACGCGTGGATCTTAGACATCGGATGAGGGGCGCATCCAAGCAGTTTTCTCGCAATAGGTCCCAAAAATGTCAACTTAAGTTATGTATTCGACAAATACTTTAATTTGAATACTAATATGGTCTTCACGGGAGGCTCACCAGAATCCCAGTTAAATGTCTCGTTCATGATGTTCGCCTTCAGCGGAATGTTCTGCACCAAGGGGTGTCGTGTTTCGGTGGGTAGGATACTCGATACACCACAATACACTGTACAAACGTAGCACACTAGCCATTTAGTTGACGGAAGCTCTGGGACTGTGTCTAACTGTTGAGCCCCAAGAAGGGCGAAACCGACCTTGGGCTCTCGAGGGATTTTCAGCAGCCTGATGAGTAGTATGTTACCTCTACAAAATACTCTATTTTTCATGCCTGAGGAACATTTACACATACTTAATTGAAAGGCCTGTCTAATTGTCCCTGTTGTCCCTCTGGAAACTAATGTGGTCAGCAGTGCCACTGCGAGATGGCTGAGCGGTTACAGCACAACTTTACTGACCGGAAGGTCTATGGTTCGAATCCGACCTCTGCATCTCGACTTCTCTCGTCTAGGCTTAAGCAACCTGGTACTATCCCATCCCCCGTGCTTCCTCCGGGTGCACTGGCAGCTAGGCACCAAATAGGTGTTATAGCTGAACGATTAGTTCTATTATTATAACTATGCTAGTCCAGCATGTCGGAAAATTCCACTAAGCCTAGGCGTGCACGCTGAATGCCTCCGTTCTCTCCAGTGCAGACACGCTTTCCAAAGATATGTACGTGCACTCGCTGTTGCCGTGAGTTCACATTAGCAAGATAACGCTGCGGCAGTTCGAGTGTCTCTCTTCGGCTTCAAACTCTGGGTATCATCGACTAATCCTGTGGGCACATGATTCCTTGGTTTATTCTGCCTGAACTAGCCGCCCAGTCAACAATGCTAGTTCATGATCGACGCTAAATACCCATGCCATTTGTTAGTTTTAGACAAACGAGAATCAATCAGTTAGTTGTGCGTAACAGCGGAGTGAGTGGTGTTCCTGTTCTTGAAGTTGTTATTCTTGCTTCTGAGATGAATACCCCTGGTTTTGGAGAGATCATTGCGACTCTTGAAAGTATAATTTCCTTAGCTGAATTCGCGATGGCATGAAATATTGTTGGCACAAGAACCAACCCATTGCTACGCACCACTACGCTCCCTAACAACGCACTGATGATGTCACCTAGACTAGTGATGAAACGTTGTTTGCAATCAAATTGCCCAGCTCAGCGAACAAACCAAGGACCATCTACGCCACCTGAGCTACCAACATTTTCCTCTATTTTACATCATTCCAATGGTTTACGGCTCTCCAGTTCAAATCCGGTTATCAGCTAAGTGCACATTATTTCCATTATACGGGGATTTGGAAGGCTTTGTCCATTTTTGTGTTGAAATGCAGAAAATTTTCGTGCGTGTGTTTCCAACTTCTTTACACTCATCCGTGTTGTGTAGCTCACGGATCTTCCGCTGAATATCTGGACGCTACCTTTCAGCCAGGATTGGCTTATCAGTAGGCTGAATACCTCACATTTAGAGTAGGTGTAGAGCCGTCCATCTCTCGCTTCGTTCAGCAAAAAAGTGCATCTCTCAGCGATATGAGCACATGCTAATCGCCTTTCCGAGTATAAGGGTTGTGCAGTCATATCTCGTTTTCTGGTTCCACCGAATTCGCCACTCTCACGCGCGTGACCTGTTTATTATACCCTCGGAAAATATAACTTTTGGGCCTCATTACTGTGGTGTAATTCTCATGACGGGAACCAGTCACTAAACAGTACGTTGGAGATGCGCGGTTAAATGTTCAGTCCTTCAGATTATTATCGACGTATAGGTGTGAGAGATGCTGGAAATTATTTTCGCAAACTTTTCATATCCTCCTACATCCACCGAATTACTAACTGAGAAAAGATTTAATTTTTCGAACTAAGCGAAGATAATTAACTAAATTCCAGTGGTCTGCAAATGGTCTTCACAATCTAACAGCCAATCCTGATGCACAGATTTTCCAGCACGATCGGGTGATTGGGTTAGATGGTGAAATATGCAGTCTTGAAAAGTGATTGGCCCAAAATACTACCATTCCCGTAGGCCTTAGACAAAGGTTATATTTTTGAGCCCTTTGGGTTTTTCAGCTGGATTCTAGTTGTGGTCCATACGGAGCGGATGAATTCGTTATTTTATGTCTGCATTGCCTTGTGTGAGTTTAACTGTTTAAAATTTTGATTATAGCGGTTTGAAGATAATTCTTTGGTAATGATAAACAATGCGATACTTCATGCTCATCTTAGGTTTGCATCGGTCGGGTGAGTTAAAGACTATTTTTTCCACCATTCTGAAACTAGTTGAAGCTCGATGGATGAAATGCATACCTTCAATTCTAACTTTTGATTGTGCCCATCTAGGTCTGGAACACTGCCCTCACACAGTTCCTTTTGCCTCCTTTCCTTACATGGTGAATATTTACACTGGGTTTTACAGTTGCCGTTGCAACTATGGGTTATAATTAGTGTGGCGCAAAATCAGCCCAGCGAGTAGTCCATTTTCTATAGTGTCAAGCAGTTGCAATGCCAACTGTAAAGTTACTCAACAAGCAATTGAACCAGTCGCACCTTGATCACGGAAAATCCATAAATTCTGAACTTTAAATAATTTAACAGTAGGAACGGATTTTTCTCTGGTCAGACAGAAAACAATCTAACATACATAACTCAAGCTTTGGATTGCGTTATTTTATCAATCCCCGTTATGGTAGAACTCCACTCAGTAACGTCAACATCGATTGTAACTCCGAGCAACTGTTCCTGGGTGACAGAGGGCTCCGCAAAAAATATCAAATTATTCGTGTGAGGGACTGGAAAAATAATGAAAGCCTCATTCACCTCTTATTCGACTCACTCTTTATGAGTACGGTTCGTTCCACTTAGCATTATACAGCAAGACAAACCAGGTTTAGGTCAAAGTTCATCAAACATTTATGTGGTGGTTCTACTCATATCAGTCTTTTTTCAACAGTCTGTGTTCAACCCAAGCGCGATTATTTTGGTTAGTCCAGAGCGAAGAAGCATTGGACTTAAGTTTTTCCCATATTATGCCTCAACGGTATTGTTTAACTTATGGATATGCGAACGTATATTTTCCGGATGCACGCGAAGCAAGCTTAATGTCATCGTCCGGTCAGTATGTACAAATGATACGAGGCTGATTCCGCAAATTCCGAAATCATTTACGGCTAATAAAACAACAATATCCAATTAGTCGCAGAAGCCCTTGGAGCCACCTTACCTGGGAATTTTGGAAGGCGGGCCGCTTAATCTCCATTAAAAATACAGTTCTTGGGTCATCATTTGAACCATCGCGCGGACCAGTCACACCGCTTGAGTTTGAACACGTTCATCCAATAAGACCTGATGATGTTAGCACGTTCGAATCGTGTGCAAAATGTCTAGGCTCCTGAGGGCGACATGGCTAAGGATGTAAAAAGTTGAACGGCGGAACCAGAGTACCTCGCTTTAGCCTGGTCAGTGTAAGCGTGCCAGTTTGGAAATCGAAGATCTAATTGTGAACTCATATTACAAAAAAGTGTGCAAGTGCTTAGAACTCCCGATATGATTGGTCCGTTTGTGCCTGTGTGGCTTATCTTGTATATTTTTAAGGTGTTCTTTGATCGACTGTTTGCGCTTTGTGATAGCATGGGGAACTTGCGCCTGAAAAAACTTAAACTGTTGGAAATCACAAGGGGATTTGATGAAACATGTCCAGCATGAAAGAGAAGACAGGCTTAGGGGAAAAACTAGTCACCGATCTTCCGCTTACCCACATCCGTCTCTGGTGTGCCAGTCCAAACTGCGATATGCTATGAAGCAACGAATACAGTGAGGCGTCAACTTACTTGAAACTTCTCACCTCACGTAGGGAATATTCTTAAGATAAATTAGGCCATATTGACAGTACGCAAAAAATGAGTGACTATGAAACAGAGTAGGGATAACTTGATTTGATATGACGTCGAATATAGGCTTTTCAAGATACATCTGTGTATCCACACTTGTATGGCCTGTTAGGCGCAAGTAGGCACTGACAGTCACCGATCGGATTGGAAAAGATTGGGAAATGGTACAGTTATCCTACGCATTTGGGATATATGATTACCCGAACAATGTGGCCACACTTATTCAGTCTTATGAAAATATTTGGTCTGTGGGTGGACTGGACAGAGCTTTATCTATTCATCGGATTACGATTTCAACCATGTTCATTAGTTTAACTAACCATCCAGTGCGTCCCACGACTGATTCAAGACGAAGGCAGTCGCACTGTATACCGTGTATAGAGTGAAATATACAGAAATTCATTGGAACACCACAAACCAGAGATATATACAAACATCCAAGTTATGGCTACATCTGATATTCGCTTAATAGTCGTACTTCCTACTCG
This sequence comes from Opisthorchis felineus, assembly GCA_004794785.1. Lineage (NCBI taxonomy): Eukaryota > Metazoa > Platyhelminthes > Trematoda > Opisthorchiida > Opisthorchiidae > Opisthorchis > Opisthorchis felineus. Next base: position 198,980 of record SJOL01003998.1, on the reverse strand, counting down.
GAACTCGCACAAGATCCAATGGGTCAAAAATTCATTTTTTTATGGGGGGTTGATCTACGTCCAATCACAGGGAGGTTCCGATAAATGTCATCAGTTTCTTGACAAGTTATGAAAACTCCGAATTTCACTCTTTCCTTCAAAGTTATAACGGCCATCGTGACAAGTAAGTTCAATATACCTGTCCGTTTGGGTCGTTGAACTATGGACAACTTTCAACAAAGTTCTGAACTGCGTGTAAAGCGCTCATTTCTTCAGAATTTTTAAAGTTTTTGATCCACCCAGTAGTTGTGTTGTGATGGAAAAAAACCTTTCCGTGCTTCTCGAATATGGTACATAGTGCATCCAAGTGGTTCAAAAATCAATGGTCATTTCACTCGGGAATATACGAAATCATTAGTAATTAACAGGGTAAAAATTCACTCCAAACCGATGCTAATTTTACTTCAAGATACCCGATTACAGATTCCGGTCATTTCACTTTGTTAGTAGAAGTCATTGTCAGTGCACAAACTATGTGCGAAGGCATGACAAGGGCCTTTGGTTCTTCACCGTGGCCGGGCAATTTTCAAACGCAACACTCTCACACTGGACAAGTAAACAAGTTACAAGAGGGCGCTGGTTGATATCTGGATTAACTGTGATTCCGATAATACAATATCGAGTGAGCTAGACATATTGGCTAGAAATTTGATGGCACGCACACACATGCAAAAGGTCACGAATGAAAAACAGAACAAAGGACACATCCGGGATCCCAAAAAAGTTCATGGCATGTGTACAGTTCAGATATATGTCAAAGAAGTGGCATGGCAAGATATCTAGGAAGCGGAACAAAATTCACAGATACATAGACATATATATATATATATATATATATATATACATATAATTACATATATATATATATGTTGCAAGCACATCGTCCTATTCGGCGAAAAGTGCATTCGTTGGTTAACTGAAAACAAAAGATCGTGTGCTGTCCAAACAACAACGTTCGGGAAACTGGTCATTTGCCACAAATAATTTCAGTTGTAGTCAAATTTGGTTTTAACGGGATACGCAGCTGAATCTCCCCAAACCTCTCGTTTGTAATGGTCGAGTATTTCCAGCAACCTTATGAGTAGTATGTTGCATCTGATTACTTACCAATTTGGAGTCATCATTTCCAGAAAAATTTGGCAGATTTCCACAGCGTTGCCCATTGCAGTAGGTTGAGCAATGTCTGCGACCCCTGCAAGACAACCCCCAACGGAACCACAAGGATATGCTAAGCATGCCAGTTCCAAAGGACTGAAGTCTACTGGTAGTTGATCGGGTGGCTGTTGGTCTGGTCCCCGGGCTAGAAAAGTAGCCCGTAAACTTTTCGTCTCCAATCGATGGGATATCACCTGTGCGGGGGGTTGGGTGAATGTGGTTGAAATTTATTATCGTCGTCGACTCCACCCTCATCATCATCATCAGTGTCATCTTCACTACCCCTGTCATCCTCATCGTCATCGTTATTTTCATCGTCATCCTCTTCCCCACTGCAATGCTCATTGGTACTCTTATTACCGCTAATATTAGAAACAATATATCAGTGATATGCACCGTCCGCTTAAACAATCAGGAGAAAGAGTTTTCAGTAACCTTCTGATTAGTGCATTACGTTTAGACCATCAGAGCGGAGAGTTTTGAACGCAATGAGAAGGGTGGTTAGTATTGTCATTATAAAAGCATGTCAAGGTGAAGCCACATTAGTAATGAACAAGAGTGACTAGCTTCAGAACGTCAAGCAGCATCACACTGATGGACCCTATCGACACATCACCAATGGCACTATTATTTCAACAATGAATAAGAGTAAGGTTGAAGTTGATAGAAATTTAAGATCCATAACAGACCATTTAGGGCACGGTAAGTTGTATCTGTTGTACCCAAAAAGTACTATTCAAACATGACTCTATGACTTGCCAAAAAACCAAAAGGCAGATGTTCCGGTAAGACCAATAGTGAATGACATAGGCTCGCTACCATATGAGCTAGCCAGATTCTTAGCTGGTAAACTAAAACCACTTACGGGGAGATCAAGCACCCTCATTAAGAATTCGTACGACTTCGCCAATATAATGGCAGAATTTCCTTTGGAGATAGAGGAAGTCTTCGTGAGCTTTGAAGTCGCCTTAACGTACACAAAAATCCCCAGGGTGAATGCTTCGGAGATAACCAAGAGGTTGTTGCTGGCAGACACGATACTGAAGGAACGGACACAGTTAACTATGAATGAAATAGCTGAGAGCATAATATTGTGTTTGAATCTTGACCAGTATGTTTTTCACATAGCTGTTTAATCACAAGACCAAGGTCTTGGAATGGGATCTCAAAAATCCCCAGTTTTAGCTAGAATTAATATGGGGGATCTCGAACAAATGGTCTCAGCCAGATATCATCGTTTGTTGAAAGTTTGTGGGGTTTATGTTGACTGTATAAGTGTTTTTAATTAAACGTGATGAGGTCAACAAATTCTAGAACTATCTCAATAGTTTGAATTCTCATATCAAGTTTAGCATGAAGATACAGTCCACTTCGGACATACCAATTCCTGGACTGTGTCACCAGAGAGGGGCTGAAAAGTGAAAACTGCAATCTACCAGAAACCAACAGACACAGAGACTGTTTTAAACTACTCATCAGAGCACGCAAAGTGCGTGTTGTCAGTATTGTCTCACCAATATTTCGTCGAGTCAGAGCGCTGTACACAGAAAAGGTCGACGGAATAGCATCAAATCCAGTTACCAACAGGCTTCAAGAAATAGAGTACCCAGTGAGTTTGATTAGAAGGACGTTTGCTTCGTTACCATGGCCCAGTAAGGAATGGAATGGCACAGCAGTCGTCACATATAAAGCAGGAACATCGGAGGTTATTCGAGAACTGCTGAACATAGCCAACATTCAGGTAGCTTCCCAGAAGGGAAAAAGTTGCGCTCAGTTTTGGTGCAAGTGAAGGATACCCTCCCGGTTGAAAGGACTAGAGACTGTTTGTATAAAAGTAAATGCAAACATTGCACTAAAGTATACATAGAAGAAACAGCCAGAAGACTGCACACTAGAATTGGTGAGCATAAAATAAAGATAAACAAACCACCAGGGAATGCGAATGAATATCAATCGCTGGTCAAAAACGCAGCGATGGTGGTACACGCGTTTCAAGACGGGGACTACAATTCAAACAACAGCGGCTAATGGCCGAGTTGGTACAAATCACCAAACATTACAGCATGGACAGAATCGAGGGAGTGTAACTGGCGAACATACGGAGAGCGGTCTTAGATAAGCCGAGTTGTCACGTGACAGTGCGTGGTTGTCAGTAAGAGTAGGATCCTCGGCAAAAGTGGGTAGATATCCCAACCTGACCAAAGTCCACAGAATCCCTCTCCCTTACACAACTATCGTGGCATTAGCTCCTCCACACAAACGGATAACATAGTGTAAACGACGTTCAAGAGGAAGCTTGGCGTGAGGAGAGCGGGAAAAACTAGAGCATTAGCTGGACCCAAATTCATGTAGGTTCCCCATTTGTCTTAACACCTGCTGACCCACCCGAGCAAACAAATTCCCTTACTAGACACCTAACACCTATTTAGCCTGACTTAGCTGATTGGTTCCCCTTCATCCTCAAATTGAGACCAACCTAGTAACCTATTTACGTAGCCTGATAAAGCTTTTGTGTCAAAAGCACGAAGTTGCCCAGTAATGAATCTACCGATTGTTTCCCAAACTTTTCCGAAAACATATCCTCAGTTTTGGGTGGAAATTTGTAGGGAAAATGAAGGTATTGGTGTAAAGAAACCTTCGAATTTATGGAGGACGATCAAGAATTAAGTTTCTATATAGTTGAACAGCGAAGAACTGAACGCATCGGGCACTCATGTTGGTGTAAGGCGTCGAAACCGAAGCTGATCAAGCATGCTTCTTGAGCGGAAATCAACATATGCCTAGCGCAAGTCGACTGGTATACTTTAGCTGGTCTGTACGGATAGAAATTGACATACATCGCTTGCGTGTCGTGTCCTGCAGAGTATCCAGCCGTCGCCAGGAGGAATATCTTCAACCCCTTCCTGGCAGCGCAAAGATCCTACAGCACTCAGTTTGACTAAGAACATAACATAACGCTTTCTTTGAACAGCGGTTCCTGGGCATGCATAATAAATACCTCGATCTTCTGACTTTTATAAGTGGTATCCGCTACCATTATGATTCTCACTCCCTACTATTTACTTGTTTACGTGCCATCTGGTTAGGTGGACGCTGCAACCCGCTGACTCGCGGTATTTTACAGAGGCACCGGCAACCAAACATCTTAAGGTCTCTAAGATCCCTGGATCAGAAACGCTAAGTTTTACATACAGTAAGACCGTTCATGGAGGTGTCTTGTATAAGCGGCCCTTTAGATTCAGCGAACTTTCATTTCTAATACCATCGCCGGAACATATAAGTAGAATCAACCTCTTCATTATAAATTTTCAAAAAAGCGAGCAAATATAGGACATCCCGAAGTAAAACTTTGTACCTTGAGAATGGGATTTGAATAATGAGATGAACCCTGAAGCTCAGTTTTGAGTACGGACAGGTAACAATCAAGTTGATGTCGCTGACATAACTCAGATCCATTAAAATTTCTCCAAACGTGAGTTTGATACCTGAACTCGAGGTCCCCTGGAAAGCGCACTCCGTTGAACGTTGATGACATAACTGCGAAAAATGAAATAGGTGCCAGTCTCAGGGACACCAGTACTAGTGAGTATAAGTATAGTTTGTTCAATGTACACTCTAGTCCTATCGCAGTTATGAAAATAAGGGACCCAATGATCTTTAACAATACTCAGGTACATCCGCCTACGGACAAGTATTTCAAAAGGGCCGATCTACCCAAACTGTCGGAAGATTTTCTCTAGCCCAAAAAACCGCAGCTGTTGGTCGACCGTATGTGTGGCGCTGTTCAAGCGTTCGACGGAATTTGAAGCTATGCATTCACATCCAGTCGAAAGACCTCTTGATGTTCTCAGACTTGTTTCACACGTACCAAAGTTAGATGATGCAGTGTTGGGGAAGCCAGTCTTCATGTTCATGGGTAGGACCGGCGAATCGGGCAACCTTCTTGATCACGTGTACGGCGAAAGAATGACACCCAGTTTATAAGACGCCGTCTTGTTCCGAAATAGATAAAAACATGTCAGTCAAAGCGAAAGACGAACTATCACTTTCATCTTTAAATGAAGGCAAGGGAAGCTCATGTTGTCCATCCGCTGGATGAAATTTCAGGGCAGAAAAACGCTGTAGTTCTTTAGAAAAGAATAGATTGTCTAAAATCACAGACCACGGCCTAACTGAGTGGAGATTTTGAAGAGAGCCTAAAGGTTGCCCTGGTCTGCGAAACTCAAGTTTGCTTAGGATGGTGGGTTTATGCGAATGCGCTCGTCTCCACTATTTTGATCTGTGGAACTCGCTGCTTGAAGCAAGCTCCAATAATTCTGATATACCTATGAACATAGCGTTTGAAATTTTCGTGGTAATTTAAATTTATCTGCTTGTCGCACTTTGGCTACCCAAATTAATCACAAACGGACTAGCTTTATCGAGAAGAATAACTTAAAAGTCTACAGGAGACATCATTAAAAGTTCGGTGACTCAGTTGTGCTGTCTAGAAAAGGTGTGCGTTCGGTGCTGCAAACCGACTGTAACGTTTATGGTACGAGTTCTCTGGGAGTAATTTGTCACTGTTCAATTGGCTAGCCCTTCTGTTATTATAAATTTTACAAACTCAGAACTTTTGTAAGGTACACGGCTGGTTAAAGGATGTCTTCATTTCCAACACGTGTCCTTATTAGTTTCAAAAACATTTTTGGAGCATATGTACGGAAATATTGGCGCCAGCAAAACAAATGCCGGTACAACTCAATAATACTCAACAATAAACGAAAACTCTGGACAGCCTACTACCGGCTTCGGCTTTCACAAAGCTCATCAAGTAGGCATATGTGAATGATGTTTTTTCAACATTCCACGTGGTAGGCTCAAGAAACCCTATTTTACATTTGGGTGACCGGCGTCGAGTTCGGATTCCGTTAAGTAGGTTGGGAAATCTGACAAAAATATTACGAGCAAATCAGTCTAGTATCTGTCTGTCTATACTAGCTATACTCATCTGGGTCAAGTTCAGCGGACAGGACTAGTCGGCGTACATTTCGCCCGAGAAATCATATTTATTTATCTTCCATATGGATATGCTGTAACTCATCTTCAACAAAACCCATCATTCACGTTCATATAACTGGCGAAATCTTCAATGGTGTTGTACAGTGGTTCTGCTGGTATTTTTATTCCTGGAGACCGGCCTGAGCTAATCGGCTGATGATGGTGTTCGGCTCCATGGCATTGACACAAAGACAGTCCTCCCGGGGTATATTTACCGTCTCAACAAACAGTCTCAGTCATACAAGGACTATCATTTCAACCAGATTTGTTCACCTAGTTCTCCAAAAAAGGTCAGAAGTTGACAGGATGGTCGTTGGTTTGTTTGCTGAGCTGGGCAATTTGATTGCAAACAACGTTTCATCAATAGTCGAGGTGACATCATCAGTGCGTTGTTAGGGAGCGTGGTGGAGCGTGGGGATGTCTCGGTGGTTGTGTGTTGAGTAGTGTTGTGTGTGTGTGTGTTAATATACATGCTGTTAGCCGGGGCTGACCTTCGATCACGATTAGTTGTTCGGTCGGTCGGTTCCATTGGTTGCTCTGTTATCCTGTGTCCTGATTGAACGATGGCAACGTGACCTTTGAGCCTGGCCTCCCTGCTCTCGTTCTCTGATTGATGCTGGAGTGACCTCTGTCGTTGACCTCTCTGGGTTCCAGCTTGTAACTTTTGTTGATCGGTCTCCAAGGAGATCTTTGCCTCTTGGTTTGTGAATCCCATATTTGGCTCTCCTTGAGTATTTTGGTGGAGGAGTTGGTCCTTTGCAAGTAGTGGTGCATAAATTGGGTCCATGCATCGGTTGATCGAATCAGCCGTGGAGTACCATGCTTCCAGAAATTCCCTTCCTTGTCTCGTGTCTCCGTATCGCTACGCTTCACCACGCCCCCTAGCAACGCACTGATGATGTCACCTCGACTAGTGATGAAACGTTGTTTGCAATCAAATTGCCCAGCTCAGCGAACAAACCAACGACTCTCTATGCTACCTGAGCTACCAACATTCTCCCCTATAGAAATTGATAGGATGTTTGTGGAGAAAACAACGAAGAACTGGGTGATTTTTTTAACTGTTCCTCTCACCGGATACATATTACGGTGTCTATTGTAACAGTGTCTGGACTATAAACATTGCTCACGATGGAAGCGGACACGAGTGAACCATATGGAACCCTTGCCGTGATTAATGGCAGGAAATCTTGAATAGACTGTTTCTAGGCTCGAATGCCCTTTCCCAATTGTTCCAGTAGGACAAGCCGGTAGATGCAAATGTAGATGTTGTGAAAAATCTCCTTCTATATTTAGAGATAGGACCTTGTATTTCTACAGCTTGCTATATTGTCATCAAATGTAGACTCTTCTACCCGAAAATTGTTTGTTTAGAGTATTGGTTTACGGCTGCTGTACCTTCACAAACACAAAGTAGTGGGTTATATCGTGGTCGACACAGTGAAAAGAGGTAATATGATATTTACTGCAGAACGGACTCTGAGCCGACCAAACAATGGTTTTATGCCAAAATTCACCTAAATTTTGAAAGTTTGAGAGCTCATTATCAGCTGACTCTAAATGAAAATGGTGCTACCATCGTCGCAGTTGCCACTATACTAGGGTGCAACAGCATGATTTCTCACCGCTTTTAAGTTGGAAGGCTTTTTGAAAACAGCCCATCACTAACCGTTGTTATCACTAGACTAGGCTCTATGATTTTGGTATGTTCCCGAAGCTGTTTTTTTCGATGAAGATCAAGGAAAATTTCGATTTTTGCGTCCAAATCTGAAAATCGACACATTTTGACGTAACAATATTTCTGTTAATCAAGCTTTTCTAAATGAAAAAAATGATTATGAATTTCCAGCTTTCGTTTTATTTACAAATGTATACTATTAGAAGTGAATCAATAGATCCTGCTCATATCGCACAGGTAATTATTGTTGGAGCACTAGTGTAAGTAGTTACTATTAAGTCATTTGGTGTTGACCTGTCATCCACGAAAGAGAATGTCAGGTGGTTCCCGTTATGTGTTCTACCTTCCCTGATAGTGATGTGATCAACATAAACAGCGAAATTATCTCATTCAGTTTCTCTAATTTGGCGGTAAGTTTGTGGTCCGCAGAACATCAGCATTGGTACCTTTTAAATTGTGCGCCTGTCAATTTTCACTTTTTAAGAGGAGGAAGATATGGGTGAGTGGTCAAATGTGTGGTTAAACGTGTTTATGGAATTTCATCCCCACTTTCAGCATGCTGATAAAAGTCCACAGAGGAAGTTTGATCTTGACCAAACCTTACACTGGACAAGTGATGTTTACGCATAGCAAAGAGAACTACTGGTGTTTATGACATTTTGTTTCCATACGGTTCCTCCATGGTCACTGACAAGCCTAGTTAACATGTTTGCTTCTACTCCGTCTCTGCATTTGTAAATGATTTCGTCCGAGGTCCTTACAGGACGCTTGAAGATATCTCATTTTACGCAGTTGACATTCAGTTTGTACCGAGCAGTTGGAGCAGACGGATGAGGACAGTAGATACTGTATCGCCTCTTGCTCAGTTCCAAAAAAGTAGCATGCTTTCGAGTTGTTCGTCTTGATCACTGAGTGGGTGTAGCTATGAACTCATCAGCTGTGACAGGTATACCGCCGGTGCACCTATTTTCCGTCGACTCAGCTTGGTAGGGGTTGGAACGGCTGCAAACAGGATCATTGATGTGGCCATGGCATTGAGTAATAAATGTAATTGCGTTTAATTTGAAAACTTACCGGTTCCCAGCTCCAAGGTAACCCTACTTGACGAATGGTGCAACAATATGTGCTTGCACGAGCGCATGAAGTACTTAGTTGGCATGCTTTTGTGTAGATTAAGTGTTGTGATTTGGAAGATCAGACATAGTGACGATCAGGAGAGTGACAAATGAAATGGATACCGAGACAGGAGTCTAACTTCATGTAAAAAAAACGTACGACTCACTTTTTCTATCTATATGCATTTTCTGAGACTTCTAAGCCCCATTCGTATCAAGATCATTGAACATGGTTTCCTGAAGGAACTCATGGACATGTTCTACATATTTTGTCTTACTCCGACGTGATCTCTCGTGAAGAACTTAGACAGAGAGTACAACACAAAGTACCATTATGACCACTAAAAGAAATGTTAGAGCAACTCATGAGGAATTAGAATTGTTATACTTCAAGGCTCATGCTTTCAAAGCGGACGCTACCTAGCTTAATGATATCTCACAAAACTTCCAGTGAAATAGCGGATTAACTTAAGCAATCACATACATACACATGTACATATATGTAAATATATATTCAGTAACTAGCTGAAAAGTGTAACCCATTTCCGCGTCTATACCACGCATAATGAGGCTACATGTGCTTGTATCGTACAATGTGATTGTGACCCCCAAATGAAGGCCTGGTTGTGTTCGATCTACCAGCCGCAAATCCACGGTTGAAAACCAGAATACTCATGTTAATCCTTTGAGCTTCCTTCCTGCGTTCTCTCAGACTGAGTGTAAGAACTTGAAGGCTGTTTTACATCCACCGCATTCTTTTTATGTAAAGTTTTGGTAGGTTGTGATCGAACTCATGTTTAGCCCACCTTCAACCGATTTTGTTACCAATAAAGGTGCTTTCTTTAGGATGTTTGTGTGTGGAGAAGGCAAGCGTACTCACTCAGCATTACCGCCAGTTTACAGTTAAATTACTTATTTTTTGAGCTAACAAGCGTTCATTCGAAGCTTCTGATTAGGTTCAGTCTCGCGGTATAAATCAAACAACTTGAGTTATATTGTAAAAGTTGCCCCGGTGGAAGTAACCGCCGGATGGGTTGAATCCCCCAGACAGAGGAAAATCGCAGCACAGAGGGAAAGTTTAATGGACAGTTTGGCCTGATTCAATGCAGCCAGTGTGTAAGGCTATGCTATTTAGGAAGTCACACAATAAGACAAGCTAGCGGGTCACTCACTAGTGACAGCAAACTTTCTGCACAAACCCGCTCACCCAACCCAACCACCATCGCCATTGTTGGTTATGAGCAAACCTGAGCTCGTTGCGTGATACGAACCACCCAGCGGCAAGATTGCAAACGTCGGGCTTGTTGCAAGCTTTTAATCGTAAAAGCATGTCAACACCGATAAAAATCTATTATTCATCAAGCGAATTAGGAATAAAAACAGTGTATACTGAATTGCGACGGCCGATATTACCAGCCTGTCGTCACACAATTGTTTAAATAAGTAGTTGGCAGTCAGATCTCAAATTTGACTGAGAAACCAGATAATACATCTGAATGCCGATTGCATAAAACTGTGTAAACGTGTGGCTGCAAAAACGAGTTGGTGGTTGTGCAGTAAGTTGATTAAAGTAGTATGAGTCAAGATATTTTCTAGGCACTCCTCAGAATGGATGTGGGTGCTCGCGTGATTTGTAGAATTCACATTCCCATAATTGTCGTTTGAACAGTCTTCATTCTATGTCAGTGGTGAGTCCACACCAAAGATGGGATGCGCCGGACCCGACTTTTGTTCCGAATAAACGGCCGAAGCATTTTACAGAAACCTCCCTCAATATAGCAGTGATATAGAGTATTCAAGTAAATCCCTGTTTTCCAGTCATCGGAGTTTTTCAGAGGAAATAACTTGATGCATATTCTGGGTTTGTTTTCTATCGCAACCATCTGCTTTCGACCAGACAAAACATCTCTTTTTACAGCTCCAGGAGTTATAGCGAAAGCTACATCCAGTCTTCCTTCCATACAGTGTTTAACCGAACGTATAAACTACGCTACAGTGCGTCCAAATGGTGGGACGTGCAAACGAATACTGATCTTCCTTGGTGCTCTTCTTGACTGTCTAATAGAAATGCACACATCTGCATACTAATTTGGTTTTACCGGGGAACCCCACTGAATTCGGTAGTGTAATTAGCGTACATTCCACCGCATGAAACTAAACAACCTCCTGCCTGTCAGCTTTCATCACAAATTATTATGAGGGCTCTTGCTCTTCATATGCAAGAAAATTAATTAGATTCTGTGTTGCCTCAGTCTTGTTATTTAATTTGCTTCATGCACACGATAGTTCAGTTCCACGAACAAGAATACAAGAGTGCCTTATATTGAGAGACCGACATATTCATAACAGTCCTAATGAACTAATTAACCCGTTGCTGGTAAAAAAAATGTGCCTTAGCAGCAGTGTCTCGAGGTAGGGGTTAATATACGATAGTGGTTAGAACGCAACTTTTTTATCCGATTTTTTGACACAATGTAATCAAATCACATCTACCGAATGGCCTTGGTCGTTAGATCACTGAAATTCAACCAGTGAAATTTTGTGCATGCGTAGGCAGTCATACGCTAAGGGTGTGTCATACGGACAAAGGTGTTTCAGGTACACTTGAGCAAAAAAAATCTTTTCAGTAAGTCCTCTTTCACTGTCAGACGTAGACAAAAGTAACAGAATAAACCGAAACTCTGACTGAGCTTCGATTTCGCTAAAATCGAAATTTAGTCTTTAAGATTAACGAAACTGACGTGGGTTTGGTGAGACTCAAAATCTGTACACAATGTTTCTGTACACAAAGCTTGGGCTTAAGAAACGAACCATATTTTCTTCCGCAGTGGAAGGAAACTCAATTGACACAAACTTTGTTATCCTGACTTTCACTTCGTAAATTGGCTCCAAATTGGTCAGTCAATGGTTTGCTCCGTTACATTACCCCTATGCTTAAGCCTGTGGGTTGAATTATAAAATAGTCCACTGGAATTAGCGAAATACACTCATTTGCAAACAAATTTGGTTTTGCGAGAGACCCACCTGGAACCCAGCTGAATCCCTCTCTCAGCTGAGTTCCAGGTGAGTCTCTCGCAAAACCAAATTTGTTTGCAAATGAGTGTATTTCGCCACTTCCGTGCAATTTGGTCTCAAGTAGAACATAAGGTTGACGGAAACTCGGGGACTGCGCCTACCTGATGAGCCCCAAGAAGGGCGAAACCAGTCGTGGGCTGTCGAAGAATTTTCAGCAACCTTATGAGTAGTGCATTACGAATAGCCCACTGGAACTTCATGAACCAAATATGTACGGAAACCTCCAGGCCACGACTATACCCGCTGTTTAACGACTGACAACTGGTATACTTTTCACCATGTAAAAATTCCGGTCTTTTGGGTTGCAGAATACACGTGCCTGCAAATGCAGAACATTGGTGAAATTGCCCATTGTGTTTAGGCGATTTCATAAACCCTAACTTCCGCTTTTTTTCCCATAAAGTTTTAAGCCAAAGATTGAGAGGTACGTTCAATGGATGTAATTATACCGTCTAACAGGTCTGTTTCATATTCAGGAACATGCGAAATGAATCCAAAATAACAAAGTAGACGATCGTGTAGACGAAATATAATGCTCATATGCATGCTGAAATCTCTTCGACCGGTTTCGCTCTTCTTGGGGCTCATCAGGTAGGCACAATCTCCGAGTTTTCTTCAATCTTTTGTTCTAACTGAATCCAAACTGCCCGAAATTAGCAAAATACACTGCACCAGGCCGTCTCACGTTTCAGTTGGTACGATAGTTGGGATATCGCGATACCGCATGCAAGGAAACGAAGTTGGATGAACAATCTTCCGACTAGTAATTCTAATTGTGAGCTACCATTAGTTACCGAGAACTATATGGTACAACGCGAGTCATGTGTTGATTAGATTTAAGAACACCGCTTCATTTTCATTTGAGAGTCAGGCTTGCCTGTCAACAGTTTTGAGCTCACTCATGTTTATAAACGCGGAACTAATTAGACTTCTTTTCTGACTAGCATTCACCAGAGAACTGAAGTTGTCAAGCGACGTAATGTCCCATAATGAATAAACGTAGGCTCTAAACTGTAAAAATGGCTGGGCTGATAACTATCACGGTTATGGATAATTGGGTCTCTTATTCGAAGAGGAAACCTTATGATTATTGACTTTGCGCCTACGGAAGATAAAATGTTTTCTGTTATACTGTTGGGAAACTTCACGTGGATTCCTACATCAAAACACTTAGTGATCAATTCTTTCCTGTTTGCCGTAAATAGTGAGACAGGGAAGTGATAACCCAAAGGGCGGAGAGTTGGTACTTACGGATGGATTACGGACAACCTCAAGTACTCACGTGGTTACCAAGCTGTTCATCACTCAAATACACACATAAACCCGCTTAAAAACGCATGGATAGTAACAGCATTGTTCGGCTCCCTCCACGCGATGGATGGACTGAAGAGCGCAAGAATGTGAAGACAAAGCTTGTTAACATTCGTAGAGAAGATGCTCACAACACCAAAGTTTAACTGTGAGTATTTCTGTCACTGCTTTTAATATGCGCCTTGCTGAGACTAGCGCCAAAAGCATCACAGTGGTTTCGGGAGACTTTGCATAACAAGTTGAAATAAAATATAAATTCACTCAGCAGCTTCTTGAATGATGGTGGCGAATACTAAGAATTTCCTATGTAAGTGCTACTGTGGCACCTAAACACAAACCGTCATAGTCTAAACCATCATTAGAAAAATACACAGATGATGATAACAAGCGTGAAGACAGTGGTTAACCCGGTAATTCACACAACTCGAATAGCTCTCACCATCAACCGAAAGAAAAAAGCCAAGCTCAGTGACACCTAGTGTCAGTGTGCTGGAGACGGCCAACGTCGTAACAAAGCTGAAAGGTCAGAAAATTCAGATAGGTGCAGTTAAGATGTTTGGTAAGATATTCATCCACGGGAGAAAACACTGACCTACGGTCGAAGGACCACATTTAATCAGTATACGAAAACTCGAAGCAGAGATGAGCCTATACATTGTTTCACATCCTCGTATGAGTAAGCGGCCAAAAAAATCCTACCTGCTTTTTGCTTCTTCCAAGAGTGACCGACTCTCTGATGCATAGCTGGTTTCTGGACTACTGGGCAATCTTCCTCTCTTTGACGGTCCGTGCTGTTAATGGGTTCGGTTGTTTTGTTGTTGTCTTGGTCTGAAAACGTTTAAAGATACGCTGATTTCTTATTCGTCTTAACGTAACCCGCTGCTCATAAGGTTGGTGAAAATTCTACGTAAAAGACCACTATAAATGAGAGATCTATCTAGATTAATTTGAGTCCCTTTCAATACCCCGTGTGCACATGGGAGTATTTATTGATATTAAGATGCACCTGAAATCTAGTTTATGTTCTTGGTTTGGCCAGTTCAAAAGAGGGGAAAATGGTCTTCTTTGCGGGCTAATCTCGTTCATGGGGGACAATATCACTGAAAAAATCTAAGGAAACTCCCAAAAACCAGCTGTTCAGATGGCTGAACGCTTTCACAGTTGAACTCTTAAGAACGAAGCATTTGCATCTTCTCTCTTTTGTCCACTAGCTCTTGTTATTCAAAAGCTATCTACCACTCAGATCGGAGTTACCACCATGATTCTAAATCAAAAGCAGGAAAGGCTGACCGCCTGAAGAAGGGTGCAGGAATGTGGAACAACTTAAAACTGTCAACTTGCTGAGTTTGAACAACCCATCTGACCTGTAGATAAGAGAGTAGCTGCCAATAATTTCAATGCCGGTACCATGGAAGGTATGGAGAGCCTGTATTAGTGGGATGTCTCAGGGAGCCCACGGGCTTTGGGAAAGCGAGAATAGCATATGAATTAGATCTCATGGGGGCTAAAATGACTTAAACTGCACTTTGTTGAAACATAAGTATAACAGGAATGTATCACAGAATAAAGAGGACGAACTCATTGCTAGTACGCATAAACTGTGATAAGAAAGATGAAACCATCTTCTAGCTAATCTATGGGTTGTGTTTCATTTTGCAATATGTTTTTGTCAATAAAACACCATAAAATAAATGGAGAAATAGCGGTTCTGATTGAGGATAGGTAGGGATGAACCACGCCTGTTTGCATTACGATAAACTCCAAACGAGGAGATCTCACGTTACAGGCCCATGAAAATGTTAAGCTGACTTCAAAAGTTCTCAAACCTAATGGTAAATACCATTCGGTGGTTTATTATCTTGCTTGGCTCTGCAAAGGCTACTGTATGTTTCAGTTGGTACCACATTCAAGATCTCAAAGTACATTTCCTTTACATAGCACCTATAATATTGTTACTGGTGTACATCAAGCTGAGTCTCCCATAAGCGCGAGGTTGATTTGAAACTCAGTCTTTTTCACCTGTTGCGTAGAATTTAATGTTCAAATAGATTGGAAGGAGCATTGGAGCTCAAAGACTACACCTACCTGATGAGCCACAAGAAGAGAAAAACCGGTCGTGGGCTGTGGAAGAGTTTTCAGCAACCCCAAGTTTGTTGTGTCATGTCACCAGAGGAAACGTTGCTTTGAGAATAATTCTTATGAAATGAAGTATGAAACAGGATTAACTCACATTCCTAGTGGCTCAACGTATTTTAACAAATTGTTGGAAAGCCACCGTGATTTTTCAGATTAGTTTGGCTGTCTCGTTAGTGAGCACTTGGAAATCAAGCTGATGTCTGTAATGTTGTCTTCTATAATATGATACTATGACTTGTATGTTTCGTTGCACTCCGGCACATGAGCTTCTCCCTAACACAGGAGGATTTGTTTGTATTTTCAGATGCCAGAAGTATGTTACCTTTAACAAGTGCATAATACTGATCATGCAAATATATGCTAAAAAATTACGCTAGCCAGTCGTCGCTGCCAAATAGTTGTACACTTCACCCACTGACAAGTATCTACCGGACACCACTCTCTCAATAGCTGCTTGCTTATGCTTCCAAAGGATGGGAAATCTTCCCTTCATTGCTCCTTGGCTTCCTAAAAGACAACCTAAGTTACAAGATGAAATATTCATTGAAATTCCTGGATTTCCCTAATATTTCTGGGGATATCCTTCTCAAAAGTGGAAGTGAATAGGTTTCGGGGTCGTCCTGTGGGAAAAACCTCACTTTTTGAGCAAACTGACTTAATTCTCTACAAAATTATCGATAGATGGTTTGATCTTATTGACCCACACATAATTTGTGGCAAGCCAGATGTAAAAGCGAAATTTCATTTCTGTCGGGATACAAACAATTTGTTGGTGTCCTAGCAACCCCTTCTGTACAGGAAAAAAATAATAAGACTGCAATAGCGACGCCTTTTTGTACATCCTCATTATATGGTGCAGCCAACATAAAGAACGAGATGACCAGAAGAATAGTTCGGAGAAATCTCTGAAGCACGGAAGTTAAGGTACCTTTTAACATTGCAACAAAATGTAATCTTCCGCTTAGACAGACCTTTTGGGTTCAAAGGCATACATACATGGAGGAATGAGCTGCGGATATGCTTCGATAGCGGTCAAATACATTCACAAACTACACCCATTTGTTGTAATCGTAAGCCAATCTGAAAAAAAAATAAAATACTCCTCTGGAAATCCGATCTTTTCCCTATTACAAACGTGTGAATTAACAACAGAAGACTTAAACACGATGCAAACCATGTAGAGAAACACAAGGCAAACGTTATAAGAGAAGGATTATGACGCTTTAAGGTACATATGATCGATTACCTGATCAAGGCTTATCCTAAGTTGTTGGTTTGGCTGCAGCAAAAAAAGGATTAGATCCCATCTCAAAGAATGTTACTTGTTCGCGATGGTTTTTTTGTTAATTTCAGACCCTACAGATGTGTGATGGGCATTTATTACCAAAACGTTTTATAACGTGTCCTCCAAATCCAAGCGCTCCGTTTGAGAAAACCCCCTACTGGCTATTGGTTGCAGTCTGATGCGTCCTATATGAGTACTTTGAGAAGCAGATTGGAGACTTAGTTTCCTCCAAAAATCCATTTTGGGGCTTACATTCTATTCACAGTACACCAGACGGGCACTAGATTTTATGTGGTAACGCTGAGTCGTGCATGAATTCCAAAAAAAAATACAGTGGCTACTTGTCACAACGTACTATATATAGGCTCATTTACAACGTATCGAATACGTCCTTGATGCGACATGTACGCTAAAGAAAATCACAAGCAAGACACACCTGCTTTCAGTAGTAACACCCCTTTAGGTTGCAAGCAGCTACTGAGTTCCGCAGATTTAAATTAGTGTCAGCTAACATGTCATAATAACTTGCTTCTCTTACAGATGTACCATGCCGTAAGTAACCCGTACCTGTAATGCCTCAAACATTAGACGTCTGTTGGCATGACTTAATATGTAATTTACGTGAAGCACTAATTTCCACAAGCACAACCTCATTTAACCCACCTAAATTCTTCAGAATGATAGTCGCACCGGTTACGAGAGAGAATTTCCCACACAACCACACAGTGAGCGATAGCCCTTCCGATTAGTGGATTGTGTACAACACGCACCAGTGAACAGCAGTCGTTTCTAACGGCAATCATTATGATTCCGGTTTCCGTTCTTGTCCAGAAACAAGTCAAATTACTTCTAGCTGGATTCGGTAAGCCAAACAAATTCACACAGAACAGAGACAGCTTTGGATCAGAACCTATTCCCGGTTACTCGATGGCTATTCAGAGTTAACAGTATGTCCACATTTTGAGAGACAAGATATTTTATTGCAACACGATAACTCTACCAAGAGATCCTCCCAGACCGCTTGATTTTTCGATTACTGGAGGCATCACCTGTTTGAAGGTGCCTCCAAAAATAGGGGATACAAATTTATGTGACACTACTCAACAGGTGTGTGTGAATTATCATCGAAAAGACTTCGGAAAAGTTTGATCCAGTAAATAGCAATCCATTCATTTTCTGCAAAGCGGAAGTCACCTTCCTGTCTCGCATAATGCCAATTACGAGTCCAAAATACTTCAACACGTTAAATACCAGTCAAAGTGAATTTTCCAATTCAATTGCAACCAAAGAACTGAAGTAGAAACTGATTCATTCGAGTCTCGACCGCATCTTCCGTTTACGGTTAGTAATGTGTAAATAGGAGGTTGGTGAAATGCGGCTTTCAACGGAGAACCTTACAGAGTACCGTACCGAGGGCTGACTAAATTCAGAAGGGCTTTTTTGAACAAGACTTACTCCAATCACGAGAACTCTGTATAGGACTGAATTTTTACATTAAAATGAACGATTATGACCCCTATTTAGTGAGTATAAAAAATAATCAAACAATGTCATTTGCGTCCCATTTGTACAAGTATCAAGGAGAAAGCATAATAGACCGGCCTATGCTCTTTTCGAAGTGTAGTTTCTTCATTGTTAGGTTGGTCGAACTGTCAAACAATTGAATAAGGCCAAGCATTAAATTTCCTCTCCGATTGCATGTCAGTTAGTGTCAACATTCTAATCCTGTGTCTTGAAATAGTGACTGATCTGTGCCCTAATAGATTGGTATGTCTGGCATTCGCCCTCAATTTTTCCACCGGCGGCGTTCTACTCCGTACGTTAGAGGATTTATTTACCTTCCAGCGATGAATTTGCCTCGGGCTATCTTCCAGATAATCAAAATATTCTTTTAATTTCAATTGATATTTAGGCCCAGCTCTGCCACAAGAGCTTACCGCAAGTATAACCAAAGAAATCACGGAGTCATACATGATGGTCAGCCTAACCTGGATAGATTTTTCTCCGTGTAAACCGGTTACGTTCTCATTCGTCTACGTGGCCCCAGATGGCACAAGTCTTACGGAGAGAACCGATAGCAACCAGGTGACTATACATTGGGCAGACAAGTGTTATCCAATACGTGTTAGACTGCAGGGACAACATGGAAACGATGTTGGACCCCCCTTGCAAAAGACTGTGAACTTAGTTTCAGGTAAGTGATCACATTCTACATCAGCTTTTACTAATGTATGTCACACGCTCTTTTCTGTGAAAGCCTGTTGGGAGTGCACAGTGGGATGCCTGTTTCCAATCGAATGAAAATTATTTCCATGGAGTGACAGATTACGTTTGAGCAATGTAAAAAAATCGTCTTGCAATCATCACCGCGTTGGTCACTCTTTTTCTTCAGTCCTTACAGGATGAAAACGCAGAATTGTGTTCAAGATCAGTTTGCCATGGTGAAGCTTGTGAACACAAGGCAGTTCCGGCCAGTCTCGTTTGATAATCAGAACAAATTTGTCATGATTGATTTGTTGCATATTTGTGTTTGCAAAGCCGCAGTGTCTGCGTATGCCAAAGTGGAATATTGGTGCTGTTAGACTCCTTAAGACCTTCAACCGTTGATCTTGCATAAGGATAGCTGAGATATGTTGATATAAAATATTTTCAGAGGGTAGACTAGGGAACGGATTGCGGTTAGGATTTCACCACTATATGAGGCGTCTTAGTCACATGCTACACACACGCTGTTTTCGCGTACAGTCACAGTAATCACATTTCACACGACATTCTGGGTTTGTATAAATAAGGAGATGAGAGAAGGAAAGTCCGGTGGCTAATTTCAACAGTTTTCGACTAACTTCTGATCATCCTGCTTTGCATCGAATGACTGCCGTGCCAATCCCTTCTTTACTGGGTCTTGAGACCGGAGCCAATATCCTTCGCAATTTTCGCCTAATCAAACTCACTAGGTATCCTATTTCTTGAAGTCTGTTGGTAACCTCGATTCTAGCGGCCGTTTGGGAAACCAATTCCATGCACAACGCTCGACTAAACATTTATGAGACAATACTAGCGTACGAGAATTTTGGTGTGCTAATTAGTAGTTTAAGAAGGTCCCTGTGTTTGTTGGTTTCTGGTAGATAGTAGTTTTTAGCCGAGGCGGTGGAAATTACCAAGCATCACAGCGTGAATAGAATCGAGGGTGCGGAACCGGCGAGCGTATGGGGAGAAGTCTTAGATAAGCCGAGGTGACACGTGACTGTGTGTGGTTGTCAGTGCACGTAGAATCATTAGCAAAAAAGCGTGTGGAAATCCCAACCCGACCAAAGTCCACAGGATCACTTACATAACGAGGTTCAAGTTGAACCTTCGTGTGAAGCTTGCACTAAAAACTAGACCCTAAGCTGGACCCAAATTCACGTAGGCTTTCCCATCGGTATTAACAGTTGTTGACACCCAAACAAACTAATTCCCTACCAGACACCTAACACAGGTTTAGCTTGACTTAGCTGATTGGTTTCCCTTCCGTCTTAAATCTCGACCAACCTTGTAACCTAGTCACTTGGCCCGACGAAGCTTTTTTGTCAAAAGCGAAACGTTGCCCAGCAATAATTCTACGGACTGTTCGCAAGCTTTTCCGAAAACAGGTGTACAGTGCTTCACGACCTTTCAGCGCATACTGGCTTCAGTTACAAGACGAAATGTCCATCAACATTTCAAAATCCCACAACTGTCAACGGATTTATTTCATTTCTGCATAAGTGATGACAGCTGTGTTTGGGAACAAAGCAGTGATGAATCAGAAAAAGCTGAGAATAGTTGCAACTAACATAAGCCTGTTTCTGTACAGGGGGATTTTGGTGGTGTTGCTGAAAATATCGCCGCCTCTGTCCTCCCTTGTGGCCACTTGTATGCTGTCTATTTAACCCTTCAATTGTAAAGTGTCCAATATTTTGAGATAGCAGATACATACCAAACACAAGACAAACCTTGTCTGCTACCTGCATCTCCAGTAGTTATTCCTGCTTAACAGCATCCACTGAACCATACAAAAGTGAATATTGCACTTTATGGAGTTCAGTCTTTTATTGCATTAATTTTAGAAACACATGAAGCAGCTATGGTTCATCCGTTTCCCAAGATGAGTGGATAAGTTTAATTGACCCCAAGTCAACTTATATCGTTATTGGGGACACCTCTATAGGTGTCCATGAACTTGACAAAAGAGAGGCACACTAGTATCGGTGGGTGCGAAATGGTAATTTTGTCACCCGTAACCGAGAACTGCACAGTTTGAATGTACTAGACTCTGAATATGAACTGAACTGCACGATGGTGCGGTTACAACCTCCATGCCAAACCCATGACCTGTACTGTTGACCATTCTGTAGTGAAACCCTGGATGTACTCGATTACATTGGGAAGCCTATTACGCGGTATGACAGCAATGGTGATGATTCAGCCCCAGGTGAACTTTAGTGGCTTCCTCTTGAAAGGACACTACGTGGTAATGTTCGGTCAACGTGAACCGTTATGCGGACTATGAGTCTTGCCCGAAGCATACAGCGCATAACCAGCAAATCCATATCTCTCCTCGCCTTACCACAGTCTCGGGTTACCAGAGTATTTGTTCTCACAAACCGGTCCTCACGCAAGAAATGAAACTGACCAGAACTGAAATGTGAAACTTAACGGATGAGTTTTAAACAAGATGAGATGCGTGTGGGACTTCTTACAAGTTTACGTCACTCTCAACGGTTGTATTTTCACCAGCAGTTTGAATCATTTCTACCACGCATATTGCCCAAACATGCTGACACGGTTTTCCGCTTTCCAAACCCATTCAAGCACTGAAAGCTCCGACGGTCGTCCAAGTCAGTCCTGTCAGCGGCGAGAGTCGGGCCTACACTATTTCTTGGTTGGACGACTCAGAGTGCACGGCGCTCAGATATGTGGTGAGTCTGTACAACACACAGGGTCAAATGGTGAAGAAACAGGAAACCGATGGTCAAGACGTGATAATCAAATTGGACGATTCCTGTGAAAGCCTTGATGTCGGAATCAAAGGAGTGAACGAGGCTGGTGAAAGCAACGAGTCCTCAAGAATCGAATTAGTCAGACGTACGGGTAAGTGTGAATTGATCGTGCAAGTGGAACTTCTAAACCAGTGTACTATTTTTGCATGTTTTTTACAGGCAAGCTGGTACTTTGTTGCTTATAACCGTGGTCTAAATCCAAACACGGTGGAGAAGCGCACTACTAGTAATTTTCACTAAGAACAAGTAATTTTCACCGAATTCCTCAATAAACCTTGTGACTTTTTCACTAGATTTGATGATGGTTCTGTGCCACAGCAAAAATTGTCCTCAAAAATGCGTTTGCAATGCGTTTTTTGCAAGTTGTTTTGAACCTGCTTTACCAATTTTGAAATGTAATCCCAGAAATGGACGTTCACTGTGGTCAAAGGACTTTCGAGTGCTTGATCCAGTTCTCTGTGAATAGGAGCCAAGTATCCATGTGCTGGTGCAATCAGTCTGAGTATATCAACATCGTGTTCTCCACTTTGCGCTCATTGTCCAGCGTTCGATAATGGTTCTCAAGGTCTGTTGACTGGACAAAATGCAAAGTTGTTGTCACACAGAATCTATGCGTTGTCTTTACATTCTCACACAAACAAAACTCTAACGTAAGTGGACTATTTACTTAGCCAGCTGTTCAATAAGTGTCTTTCAGATTGCTTCAACCAATACGTAATATTCAAACGTTTGACTCTAGACTTTTTGTCTGTTCGTTAGGCTAACCAAACGAACAAATATCAAAACAATGACAGTTAAATGCTCTAGGAAAGTTTCTTCGGTGACACTCTGTCATCACGTCTCTTCTGATCGTTTTGTGGAAAGCCCGGTGCACCGAAAGACTGAGAGAGTGGAGGCCGGAAAACCGTCACATAATCTCAGTTGGCCGGAAAGTTGGTTTCAGGTTTCCTGTTGACTCATCATGTTCCAGATCTCGATATTTAACAGTGGTTACGAAACTATAATTTTAAGTTGGGAAAAATCTATTTATGCCTTTCGTCCAAATGTGTGCAATGAGCTTGACATAGCCCAGTGGTTAAGGCAAGAACCAAATACCAGGATGATACGTGGTTCGAGCCTAATCCCGATATCTCGTTCGCGTCTTTCTAGACTTGGGCGCTTGAACCTGGAAATACCTCAGTCGTCGTGCTTCGTTCGCGTAGCATGGCAGGTATGCAACTCAAATTATGAGAGCAGTGGGAAGGTGGGAAGGATATTTCACTGAGCCCTAAGTGTTAGTGAATTGAAAAAGGCGAGCGGGCAACTTCTTTTTGATGAGATTGCGGAATGCTAACTTCTTGCGATGCTCGGTTAGGATGAAGCGACTGAACAACGCTTTGTGGCCTTTCGACATTGACTGCACAGATTATTTAGGTTGTGGGACGAAATTCTGATCAAAATATTCCAAATCTTTTCATACTAGCGACTGAACAGAAATAGCGCAGAAATGATAAATCGCACCGTAACTGGATTTCTCATCTGAGAACTCATTCGAAAGTCAGTCAACAGGTGATCACGTGAGGTGAATTGCGAGTTAATCACACTGTTGATCAGGCGCTCGTGGTCGAACCGTTCAATCTTCAACTCCCAGCTTGGATATCGTGAATTCGAATCATCCTGGGGATTAATGACATGCAAACTCCTGATGATTCCCGACAAGGAGGAAACAGGTATACAGTGCTTCTTTGCTTTCCGCCATAGAGTGACTTCATTTTCCAGGATCCCAGGAAATCTAGGGTAAAAATGCTAGCTAACAGCAAACAATGGAGTGCTCTATGAAACGCATCCATCAGATATGGGAGTCGAATTCAACATAATCAGTGCGCACATCTATTATTCTGGGTGAACAAACTTCTTGTTACACTCTGAGCAAAGTTCAATCATTCAATGACCGAATAAACTCCCAATATTCATTTGTATTCCGTCGGTCGAAAGGGCAAAGCAAGTCAAATTTGTAGGAAAGTGGACGACACAATGTTCAACAACATGTTATCTACACGGACAGCACAGGTTTTTTATCACTGTTTTCTACACGCGGAAGGCTGATCCACCATCACCGATTCAAACCGCCTAACGCTATGAAAATGAAACGAGACACCGTCATCATTTCCATTGACAGCAATACACCAGTAATACACACTGGGCATAACTGCCTTACGTGAGCCAACAAAAACAACGCATTGGCTTCATTGAATATTGAGCGATCGGTGGACATAGAACCTGATAATCACTGCGCAGTAAGGTGGTGTTAGCCTACCTGAGAACAATCCTTCTGAAATATGCTCTAATACTATTTGCCTATGCACTGTGCCCATATACAGATGCCACCAGAACCCCAAGTAACCTGATGACTGACAGGTGAATGAGATAGATTAGAAGAAATCCGAAAGGTGGCCTGAAATTTTATGTCCCCAGTAGTAGTTAGGGTAAGATTGACTGACTGACTGACTGACTGACTGACTGACTGACTGACTGACTGACTGACTGACTGACTGACTGACTGACTGACTGACTGACTGACTGACTGACTGACTGACTGACTGACTGACTGACTGACTGACTGACTGACNGGGGGGGGGGGGGGGGGGTAAAGCTTGTTGAGCGTGATGGTCTAGCATAACTGTGACTGACGCTACACTCTTCAGGGTAACTGTTCGTTCTGGGTTTACCCTCTGTTTGTGTAACACAGATTACTGGATCCGTGTAACGGGGTTCGAAGAAAACAAATGGGTGACAAACTAGGGACTAATCTATATGATTCTAAGTGCTGAATTTTCTGTACCCATTGAAATATGTTCAACTAGGTTTCATCTGTCAAACACAGAACGATTTGAGGGTATATGACTGAGTGAAAAATTCGTTGTGTAAGGGCAGTTAATCCATGCCGAAAAGCCGAAAAGCAGTGTAAGTTTGATTCATTCCTATTGGTAATTATCGACGTTCGACTACATCCTGTCTGAATGTGATGTAACCTCACTAGTGATTAGTCGCTTACAGTCGAACGGTTTGTTGATGAATCCGAATTGGGATGAAACAGTCATACAGTGCTTCTTGGCTTTTCGTTTTTTTCACTTAAAGGACGATATCTTCATTGAAATGTCATTATCTCTTCACACTATCAAAATAGTACATAGCTAAATTGACCAAATAAACTAAAGTATCTTTTAAATATATAGATCGAAACATGGCTAATTGACTGACTGGTTTAATTAAAAGTGTGTAAGAAATCTTCAGGAAATTGACATCTTCTGGTGGTAAATAAGGTAGTAAGTTCTGACTAATGGTTAAGTAACGCAACTGAAATATGAGGTGGCCTGTTATAACACATTCAGTTAAAGAAAGACATCATAAAAGAGCGATTCAGTTGAGTCTCCCGTGAAGACTGAATTGGTGGGCAAATGAGCATATTTCGCTAATTTTATGCAATTTGGGGTCAAGCATAATATAAAATAGATGGAATCTCGGGGACTGCACTCACATGATAAGCAACAAGATGGACGAACCCGGTCCTAGTTTGCTGAAGAGCTTTCAGCAACCTAACGGGTAGATTGTTACGTCTATACAATGTTTGGCGTTCGCTCTCATGGTGTCCCGGAAATTAGCTCGCTTGAATTGTTTTCAGAACGATACATATGTCCTAGATGCCAGAGTATAAACGACAAAAACGACAGATGTGCAGGTGTATGGATAAACGGTGGTGAGCAGTGCCCTTATTAGGATCCTTTAGGATGCTGCAGAAAAAGGGCTAAAATAAATCAGGAGGAATATGTCAGAGCTGACGAAGATGAGACTACCCAGGGTCACATGGAGTCATATGACGTGTGCATCAAAATTGAGAGGAGACATCTTTGTCTGAATGCAAATATGAGGCGAGTTCTCTCTCTCTCACACACTTAACAGACAGAGGGATGAGGAAGATTGCGTGATTGTACACAAGCCAAACAGGGGAGTGGCTGAAACTAGCGGAGGATCTCACGTCTCGAAATTGCATACAAGTGGGGGTAAATGGTCTTAAAATGTGGCTGATGTGATGACTAGGATGACCAAAAGTCCTTGGATTACGGAAATTACCACGATGGTGTTATGTAGCTAAGGGTTTACAGGAAGCAGTCCACTGGAAATAGCAATTTAAGCCCGGATAGTAGACTTTTGTAACGACACTGAATGAAAAACCAAATTCGGCTGAAATTTCATGGTAATGGTGAGAATACAACAGTGAAACTAACTGCGGATAACAATAAAAATTATTCACACATGGAAATTCAGAGTCGCTGTCATCGTAACACAAAATCTGATAATTCGGAGAGTTTGTGATTACCTTAGACCCTAACATCATGGAAAAAACATTTGGGATTTTGGTGAGAAGACGTGGTAAGTGACTACATCCGTGGTATGAGCGTGCATAGCTTTTTAGCAGTCTACTAGCAAATAGGAAAGTCCTCTTCTTAATGTGATGAAAATCAGCTCAAAACGCTGGTCCAGTAGGCAGTAAGATGCTTAAATTGTTTGGGCAACGGTGAAGCTGCATAGTCCCGTACCATGATTCGTCACACTCCTGAGTGTCAGCGCGTGCATCTTCAACGTTCGTAATCCCTTGTTAACCATCCGAGCTGGGGCAGGTTCGTTTCAACTTTGAACAGTCCAGCTAGATGAATTAAGGGGATATTTAAGAACCACTTAAATCCAAACCAACGTAATCACCCCGTATTGCTGAACCTTCGTAGAAAACCATTCTGCATAATTACTCCGCGTTTGATAGTCTAAAAACTGTCTTTTGGCCGCGAAAAGACCGGTACACGATTAGTCATTAGGAACCGCGTCAATAAGTTTTGTGTCTGACGCCCGGCAAGTTGGCGCCGTTTTGAAGTTAGGTCATTTTTTTCACATAGATGTATACATTTCTCACACGGCCACCGACTAAGTAACACCTTGTCCTTCTTCCATTCCAGCCACTGGCTCGGTGACCCACATTAATGCGAATACAGAAACAAATTATCCAAATTTACTGTTGTCTTGGACATACGATCACCCATGTCCGGCGGACCTATATGAGATCGCTGTATACAGAAGCGTTGGAGGTAGTATCCTGCTTGCCAATTCAACGAATAAGAATGTACTTCTCAGAGGCCTTCCAAAATGTGTGGGGATGTATGCCGAGGTCCTCGCAAAGGATAGTTTGGGACATGGGCTACTCACACAGACCGGTGAATTCATCATTCCTGCAGGTAGCTTCTTCCTTATGATTTACCTGGATGTTGCCCAATTATATTTATTAATATTGAAATACATACATAAGAGCTAGCTGTCACACAGTGAAGCAAAATAAACGAGGTGTTTCAAATTTGTGACAAATATTGCTAGCCTTCTAAGTGAAAAAATGAAATTCAGGCGATTTAAATTTTACTCAGCATTCCACCAGTATCTTGCACGCAACTATTTTGTTCTTGCAATACATTGGTCGCATGAGCTGGCTTTACCAACATCCACTCTAAATATTTAAGCAATCTTCAAGCTACTTAACAATTTCTAGTAGATATATTTTTGATGAAAGTTGGTACCCATGTTGGAAAACCGGTCCATTTTCAATTAGTACGCTTTCGAGGTTTGACTTATTGAATGATACTTAAGGAGCGAGTTGAGATAGCTCATTATCAGCACTCTACTCTTGAACGAAAGAGACCTCCACGTAAAGAACAGTACGCGTTCTGGCGATCACATAAGTTGTTTTCCATTACGGTGAATTCACCCATAAACCGGCAGCCTGCAATTTGTTGCCCATAAGTTCCCTTAACTAAAGAAACTTGGCAACAAGAGAGCTTGCAAGTGTCTTCCACGCAATCACAGAAGAGCGAGCACAGTCGCTTTACTCAGTCCATGAGCAATCCTCTATTAAAAGTACTATGACGTGTCAAATTTAAATGGCGGATGAATACCGGAAATGGTATTTCGTACTTATATATATCCTGAGAAAATACTGATGAACCTCAAACTGGATTACTGTCAGTCAGAAGGAAAATTTCCAAAGGGCTTTTACTGTGCATAAGGATCTGATTGTATCCAGTGTCGTTCACGAACCAAATTAGATTTTGCAGAACAGCGAGACTGCTACGAGTGGGAGTCACCAGTAGTTGGAATTAAACAAATATCACACAGCAACCAGAAAACCTATGTTACCCAAGAGCCAACCCAGTACAGTGAGATTCTTTTGTTCAAAACTAGCTCTGATATCTGCTTTGTCACCATCAATTGGATGTGAGGAAGAAGCAACAAATCATATGGAATTGTCGAATTTCTCGCCACAAGTCTTCATGGGTCCTTGTGCGGTAAGAAATCTGGTCAGTTGGAGGAATACGTTTTAACAGCCAGCGACCATTCTCGTCTCTCCAGCTGTTTTGCATCAGTAAATAGCTGAGATCTTTGGTATTCGTTTTCAAACACATGCAATCGCTATGGTCTTAAGGCCCGGGTGCGCAATTTCATCATTAGTTTTGTGGCCTTCAACAGTCCGTTACATCGGTGTCAAAGCACCCTTCAAGCAGAGGAAACCTGTCTCCCAGGTGTTTTCGCGTTAAAAATTCACTAAGAACTTATACTTTTTAGCCTTCTTTCCCAATGCTTTCAACGTTTTCAGTTTATATGCTGTTTTTTCGACTTTAATCAGTGATTCGGTTTGATGCTGGTTGAAGTGAGCATCAGTTTGGAGGTTTAATCGTTGTAGTCATTGGCTGTCAAGCCAGTAATTAATAATCGTCGCCGTTCCGCTTCGCACCGCTTCCGTACATAGATGCCACGCAGCTCGAAGGGGTCACTAGAAATGAAGTGGTGCCGGGTTTTTCGAGCCTTGTTAGGAGCATTCAAAGTGTACGGATAGTGTTTGTGTCATGAAGCTGCCGTCAGCACTTTTGTGCCCTAACAGCCACCCTATTGCTAGTTAAGATTGGACTGGATGAAATTGCATTCTATCCACTGGTCACGAAGACGGTCAGATGCATTTTGAGCTCTTTGTTTGTAATCCGCAGGAATTATTTTCTGGAACATTTCGGGTATTCAGAAAGGACTAAATGGTACCAACCAACGTCTATCGGAGACAAAATTCTGGCGTATAACCGTCGGAGTAACCACGAGTATCGCAATCGTTCGGATATCCGAAAACACCCTTATACAAGCCTTGTGAGGAAATTGTCGTAGATTTGGTCCGGGACGCTTGCACTTTACACTTGTTTGCATCCACAGTGCATGTCTCACAAATAGCTTGAGGACTCGTCTTCGTGACCTCCGCGATAATAGTTGAAGCATAAATCCTTCGAAAACGAGCGGTGGATCAGCGATGCCGCTAGCTCACACCTACGCGGGATACAATGACTCTTCATCTTTGGTAGTGGCTCTCACATCACGTGTTAACTGGCTTTTCGTGTGTCTAATTCCCAGATGAACACTTCACCAGCGAGTGAATTTTTCTTCCTTCGGATCTACTGATGTTTTTTAATAGTGTGAGAAGATCTGGGAGTTTTTCAAAAACGTTTTCGTCATGTAAATGAAATCAGTCCACGTGGGAAAGCTTAGAAACGCAGCTCCGCATGTTTGGAATCAACATCTATTGGTGACTCACGAGATCACTCAACCCATTACTAATGGAAAGTTCACGTCCTAATCTCTATAGCTACAAGTCAAGTACACCGCTGACCCACTCAAAACGATTCAAAGAATAATCGATCAAGAATTTCACTTCCTTTTCCCCGTTAATTAATCCTGACAAATTTGAACCCCCACCTCTCTAGTTTTTCTACATTGAGTGGATTCACTCAAAGAAGGATGTGCAAAATCGAAGCCTTTAACTACACTTACCGCACATAATGTAGAAATGAACTCCTTGAGGAATTGAGATTGTCCCCCGAATCTGACAAAAATGAGCCGATCGTTGTTGTTTCAATGGAAAAATCTTTCCCATATTCAAAGCACATGAATGCCAATAAGTATCTGTTACGCTAGCTCCGTATTCCAGTTATTTTATCTTATGTGAAAACGATCAGTATCCGTCTTTAAAGGTGGTTTAGCAGTAAGAAACCTACAGTCGTCATTCCACAAATTAGATTATGTTGTGCGATGCACGTTTGTATTGCAAATGCATGGGCTTCCTTTTCGAGTTGTGGTATACTTGTTTTGAAGCAGAAACACCCCCGTTTTGAACGTTTCATTATACGGATTAGCAAGATGCTTCCAAACCTAACATGGGTGCACCATCATAACTTGCCTCATACACAGATTTGTGGATATCACACCACCCAGGTCCCATTGGCGTTCCACTAGAAATAGAGTCATGCTTCTCCGGACGGATCTGGAATAAGGCTTTTCCAAATAATGCAAACGGACCAAGAATAGTTCTGCACATACAAATTTGATTGGTCGACTGAAATAATCGATAGATTGATAGTATCGGTAAAATGGTGGCTGATTTTAACAAAAAAGACAGACTTATGCAGTGAGCACAATGTGTGCTATCAGAATTTGTTTTAGTCTAGCTTGCAATTACTCTCAGCGGAAACCTTCTTTTTAATTTCAGTTCCTGTCGCTGTGAACGGCCTCACTGCGCAGACGGAACGGAATCGTCCCGATGTTGTTCTGTCTTGGGAGTACAATAACCCGTGTACTGCATCTACTTTCAAGGCTACTGTGTACAAAAAAGATGGAACTAATTTGTACTCAGACATTTATAAGGACAAAAGAATCGTACTCAACAACCTTCCGAAGTGTGTTGCAGTTTACGCTGAGGTGATTGCGCAGAATGTTGCCGGAAATGGTCCAGCTTCAAAGACCGACGAATTCACCATTCTCACCGGTAAACTTGAATTCGTATAGTTAGGTTTTTTCAACCCGACGTATACACGTCTGGTGACGTTCCAACCATAGACCATAGACCGATCACACTTTCCTGGTGTTGACCTATTTGGCGCATGATCTGCAGCGCATTGGTGATAACTTTGGTGATGAACACTTTCCAGTCTAACTGCTACGCCTCATAGCAGGGCAAGCAATCAGATTGTCGAATGTAGCTGCACAGACAGAAAAGTTTGAGAATTCGGGTTTAATGGTGTTGAATTTGCGAGCTGAGCACAATTTTCGTGTCACTACAGGTAGTGAATTGTACTTGTAGATTATGCAAACCGGCATCAATAGTCTCTCAAAGGAGCATTAAAGACACAGAAATACTGAGGGTTATTTGAATGACTGGACCAGAAGAATCTAACCTCAATACAGCTCACTCATTTTTTCGCCCTCTAGTACTGAACGGGAACCAGTTGGAAGAAGCATATTTGTTAAGAGATGTTCCGTGATAGATAGTTGTCAGTCGTCTCACGTCTAAGTCTACGATATGATTATGGTACGATATGATTATGATTTCAACCGTCTGATCAACAAGTGAAAAATCATTTCAAAAAGGAAACCCCCAAATTCTCATAGCAATGCGATTACTCCAATCAGTGATTACACCGACGACATCCTCCTCTTCACTATCATCATCTTCATCCCCGTCACCGTCATATTATCACCAAATTTATGATCATGGCCAGTAACCACCGTTTAGATTGACATGTCACTTCTCTGAAACCATCAAGAGGTTCCGCATTTTAACAGGCACGTGAGAAGTAAAAAGGATTGTAGATAATAAAAAAGTTATCGTTCTTACGACAGATAAGCCTTCCAAAGTACCTAAGTTTTCATCCGCCTGAATTCGAATACTGAGGACAGAAACGGAATTCAGAAAATGTCACCTCAAAGACGCTTAACAGTTGAGTTCTCTTTAGGTCTTTTTTTGCACATTATGAGTTTTTCTATCGTGTTATTCTAAAGGAGACATTGGGACTGACGCCCATCTTGAAAGACAAAGAATCGGGTGTGCTACCACGCCGGTTAGTTGTAAAGCAGACAGTACTCAGGACCCACCATTTTCCGATTACCTGCTCGCGAAATCAGAGACGCCAACTGACAAAATCTATGTCAGTGATACATTGGCGGTAAATACCCTCTACGACAGATGCCGTTTCCCACCACCAAACAACAACATAATCCTTGTCCTGGCCTTTTTGGCAATGGTCCGATGAGGCAATTCGACAAACGTAATTTCCAGTGCTGACTTCGTCTTGTGGGTGAAGTCAGCCTCAACTGAAAAGCTAACAGCCACTGCATATCGGTTTCCTCGCTGCTAGTAATCACCAGCAGTGTACATTTCACGAATTTCCAGGGCGATCCGAACTCGCAATCTGCAAACCGGTAGGCGAACCTGAAGTTGTTTGACCACGAGCGGCCGATTAGTGGTGTGATTAACTCTAACTTAGGCAAGATATAGGGCCACTCATCCACCAATCGCAAAACTCTCAGCACGTGGTTACCTGTTAACTGGAACGTAATTTTATTCGTGATTCGTTCACTACTACGACCAATTGTTCTCAAATTGCCAAAGTCGTTTTCGAACTTTGAGGAACATGCAGCGTGACTGCAATTTATAGGCGCGGCGTGTATTTCTACAAAGACTAGTTTATCTTTTAGTAATATCATATTCTTGGAGCTACTGAAAGTTTCAATCGATCAAGGATCCGGAGGAACGCTAGGCAACAACAGATGGTACGATTTGTATTGGTTGAATTACGAAATAAAAATGTTCTGGAAGCCCTGTTTTGGTAGCCGTGTAAAAATATCCCCCGTAGCAAACAGTATGCGTTACAGTGAGGATTCTGGTTGTTCAGCTATGAGCTAAGGACATTCTCACTAAGCTGGAGGACTAGACTTTCCCGAAGCCCAGTTTGAGGTGTCCATCTTACTGCATTTCGACAGATCCAAGAAAAAACAGCGGCCTGTTATTTGGTTTGTTCGGTGGATGGAGCTGTGCACAATCGCTGACCCATTGCTACGCTCCACCCCGCTCTCTAACAACACACTCGTTATGTTACTTGACTTGTGCTGAAACGTTTGCAATCAAATTACGCAGCTCAGTGAGAAAGCAACGACGATATGTGCTACTTGAAATGCCAACATTCTCTTCAGTAGCAAATGGTTGACCCTTTCGAATTTCGTGCATCAAATGACAGCACGTGCCTAAGTAAATGGCACCGGTTCGAACAGCTTCATCTGCCCGATCTTAAAACTGGGCCTCATAAATATCATTTCTTAAACATTGACGCTGTTCTTTCTCGGAAACCACGACCTCATCATATGCTTTCATGCACTGAGTAAAAAAGCCAGGGTAACTGTCGTCGTAATTTCTGTGATTTTGCTTCATACTGTGAACAACTTGTCGAATTTCGGTTAATTTTGTCATTTTGCAAAACAATGCAGAACCGGAAGCTCCAAAGAACGTGGAGATGCAGGTCAACCACGGTAGTAGACAAGCAGAAGTCTCCTGGTCTGACGAGTCTGAGTGTCCGCCAACGGAATACACAGTCAGTCTGTATAATGGCTTGGTTGCAGTGGAACAACATAAAACAACGGCGAAGACGTATATTTTCACCAACATTGATTTGAAAATTCGCTGGAGAGTTGGAGTTAAAGCACATAATCAGCAGGGAGATGGTTTGGAATCGACGACTTCACAACTCGAAGAAGCGCCTGGTAGGTCCGGTTGTTTGCTCAGATTCTGCTCTTAGTTTCTACGTCACCAAGAATTCCAACTAAGATTTCTTGTAACTAAAGTAAAACATTTGTTTTGTGGGCCTGGGGTCAAGACAATTATCCTTCAATTTCTCCACGGTACATTTTTCAGTTTTGTAAAAGGAACACAACGTACTAAATGTAAAACGCTGCTCACAGGTTTGCTAAAAATCGTTGACAGCCCACAACCAGATTCGCTCTTCTTGTGGTCCGTCAGGTTGACTCCTTAACCTTATGTTCTACTTGAACCCGAAATGGACAGAATTCGACAAGTACTCTCATCTGCACACTAATTTGGTTTTGACAAAAGACTCAAATGGATACAGTCGAATCTCTCATTTATGATGGCCTGCTCCACCTGGATTCAGCAGAGTCTCCAGCAGAGTCTTGTCCAACAATGTACTTATATTCAAGAGTTTTAAAATTAAACTCTCCGAAACAGCGCTGTTTATGTATGACAGAACTCTTCATGAAGTGGGAAGTCCCATGAAAGTGTTTCGGACAAGGATTAAATGCTCAAATTCTCTAGGGGTTTTGAGCAATTCGGCTGCCTCAGTGAGCTTACCTGGAGGGCATCTCAGTCTCGTGTACTTGAAATAAAGATTGAATCAATGCCAGTTAGTGCTGCACGGGACAAAACTTGTAAACTTGAGTTACAGTCTGATCCACTTAGACAGTAGACGGAGCGAGAGAATTAACATAATTAATCCAAGAAACACTAACAACTGTTATGCTTGTTATCCAGTTTGTTGGTGTTGCTTGCCATCCAGTTCGGTTAACCATGGTTAACTATTTTCCCAAGGATACTACTCCCAAGGCGTGCGAAAAGTTTTTAGAACCAATTTGCGCACACAAAAAATACTCATCTACTAAGTAAATGCTCGTAACTTGCCAAGTTTCGACTGAACTACTTTGAGACTTTCAATAGCTCCACGTTGGGTTTTATGCTATTATTCTCGTGGCCTGCACAGCTCGTTCCGCAGAAACATAAAAGATACAATCGCACGATTTACTGCACTATTTTCCAGCGAGCCCCGGATATTCTCGCTGAAATATAAATCTGGAATGTCAACATAAGCTTGCGAAACGGTAGCCGCGAGGTGATGAAGACAAATATGTTCAGAGCTGCATTTTTACGCTAAAATTTAGCAGGTCTCAGCTGACTTCCGTGAGTTTGTGAGGAAACAAAGTCATTTGTTAACCATGAATATGAACGATCTTCTGCTTCCATTAAACGGTCACTAGCCGATTGTCCTCATGCACAACACACCTCTCCCGTACAAACATGAGACTACTACCTCAAGGCCGGTCGTTGAATTCTGGTCCTGTATTCCCGTTGTGTGCAAGTAATGCATTACGCGTTGTTCGTCAATGCGGATCACGTCATTTTTCCCAGATATTCAGGTAATGTCGTGATTAGTGATTGTGCCTCCATTGGGCCGAGTTTCTTAGAGTATCCGCATAGTATGCTGAGCTTTACCCGGTTCATTTACGCCGAAAACGGTTGATTGTTCAATCATTTTTCGCTCATTTTCGTCTGTTTTATGCAGTGACGAATACACATATTTTCGTTACGCGCTCCAGACATATTAATAACCAGGAAGCGTGAAAACGGGAAAGTAACCATGACACAATGAGTAAAAGCTGAAACAATGCGGTTTTCGGTATGTTTCACTAGGGCATTTTTTCTGTCGCAGAAGTAAAATACTGACTACAGGGGACATTTCCGAATTACTTATTGATCTGCGTCGTAGTAGCCATATGGCTTATTTCACGGAATTTTGTGATCACAGGCAGGTTTGATGAGAGTTGAATTCACTATTCCCTAAAATATTTAAGCTGCTGTTTTACAAGTCGATATGGTAAGAATGACGACTCCTTTCTAGAACGTCTGGCAACTGATGATGTAGGGTTGCAGGCTGCCTTCTGACACATTAGCAGTTAACTCGTTAAGACCCTAACCACATACATCACAATAAATTCAGCTGTGCAGTTCATCCATTCCCTCCACAGTTGCATGACGAGCTACATGGGAGCCTGAGAGTCTGTAGTATATAAGTTCAGCCTTCTGGAAAACAGTTACTCAAATGGTCACCATTCAAAGTGACTGAGATATTGTGCAAACAAGCCGAAAGAGCAAACTTAGATTTCGCTTGCTGTCGTTGTTCACAGGGCCCTCTTTGGAATGAAGGAGAGACAGACACCTTTCTCAACACAGATTTCGTCCTGTAAGTAAAGCTAACCAATGCCGAAAACCCAGAACCACTTTTCAGCTGTTCCGTTCTTGTTGGGAGTCATCAGCAGTGCGCACCTCAAGGAACTCCAGTAATTTGCGTACCGCGACCTCCCGGTTAGTAGTTTGAACACGTAACCGTTTGGCGACGAGCAGGTGATCATTAGTGTGGTTAACTCGCACCTAGACAGGATATAGCACCTTTCTTCCTTAAACCACGGGATCTACATAACGTGGTCACACGTGTTTTAGTGGATCCTCGGGGCACGACTTCTGAGATGGTAGTTTAATTCGTTCGGTGGGTTTTCGTTTTCTTCCGGACCACTCATAGTAGTGCGAAAACATGTTGTAATTCCGTTTCCTATGAGCAGCTGATCTACGCTTCTGGGCAGCCCTGTACAGCTATTTTAGCATTAATAATGCGCACTTTGTGTACCTTTGTATTATTCATCCAAAATCCTCGTTGTCTCCTTGACTTGCGAATGCGCAGGTCTACTATCCAAAAGGCTGGTAGTCACAGACATAATACGATATCTTTTCGTCATTCGGCAGGTTAGGATTTCGCTGGAGAAGAACTATTGGGCGTTGATGAATACTGGGAGCATCTGAACGGTCGAAATCCCATGTAGCGAACATGCTTCGTCAGTGACAAGTCTAATGTATATAAACAAGATCTCGTCTTATCTAACAGGATATCAAAGAGTGCCATAATTTTCTCCTGTTAGAAGGCTGATACTCGTTAGTTTCTTAAATAATATGTGCCTGAAGAAATGTATCCTTAAAAACAGTCTTTTCACATCCCTCCATGAAAGCGTGCTTCTACTCTCTACTTTTTAGCACATGATACACCAAGTGATATTTTCGTCCAGGTTCACAAAGGTGTACCAGTAGTGGAAATTTCGTGGACCAGTGCAGCCCTCGGTGAAGACGCAGAGTTCATAGTCACCTTATATAGAGAATCGGTTGTCAGTCAGTTTCAGCGGACCGCAAAACGTGAAATCCGATTCACCGATGTTAATATGTGCAACACTTGGGTAGCTGGTGTAGTCGCACAGACCAGCACTGGAAAGAGCAAAGAAGGATTCAGTTCAGAATTCCGGATACCCGCCTGTGAGTCATAGCTTTACGCCTATGATGATAAGTTTGATTACTTGGTGAGTGTCGGCGCTTGTCCAGTAATCTTTTTTTGTTGTCCCGTTGTTATTTACGCGTTTTACTAATGGTATCACTCGGTTCTGGGCTGTGTGATGATTGCTGACCTGTTTTCTTTTATGGTCAGTAGTAATGCGCGAACAGTCAGATCCAGACCTGTGGTAGTTGTTTCATTCCTACAAGTCCGGTCACACCATGTTGAGCCGTCGTTAAACGGGTGAACAAATAACCGAAGAAATCTCGTAAACTGTTCACTACATTACTAGCACGCAACAGGGAAAAGAGAGGAATGGGTCACGTGAAAATGCTTTCTGCTGTCTCCTCCAATTCCGATGTCTAGATCATTTTACACATCATAACTCAGAGCGTAACATTCGGTGTTTAAAGTATTCACCGGATTTTGTAATTACCACCAGCAAGTTCACTTATGCTTCCAGCACTTCGGCACATTATTCATAACAGCTTGTCTGTGGGACATTTTTTACGTCAACGAGCCTCCTCAGAATAGCATTCCAGTCACAGTTGATCCGGTCTGTCCACGCCAAGGTATGGAAGCATTGAACTGAAGTTTCACTCTTGTGAGAGCTTATTAAAAGTCTACGTAAACAAGGGGACGGATGGCCACATGAGTGATGAGTGGAAATTTCACAAATCCTGCAGGCAGTCACGAATGAAAAGAAGCAAGGCAACTGTCAAGCTCAATAGACTGAGCGACCACCGAAAACGACACCCGACCAGCTGACATTCCAACATGTTGGCAACGTAGCACTCCATTGTGTACATAGTAATTTGGGTTTTGAAGACTGTTTGCCCATCAGGAGAATTTTTGCTGCACTTTTTTGTCTCCAAACTTCGTAATTAGGTATTACCTGTTTTCTGTCATGATGCACACCGAAAACGATCGTACTTGTACTGAATTTGTACTTCCCGAAATCTTTCTGAAAGGGAATATTTCTAAAAGGGCATCACGATTTTTCCGACAATAACCGTACCGATGTTTCATCCTTGTTGGGAATCATCATCCATCTGAGAAGTCGTCACCTGAAGCGCCAGTCAACAAGTTATCACATTGCATGGTTTCTGTGATTGAAGGCTGAGTGGCTCCGTGTACCGTCTAAGTGAGAGCTAGTCCCTATGCTGCTCAGGTGCTCTTAACCAAACGGTTAGGTTTTTAGCCGTGGACCGACAGGCTGTGGTTTTGAAATACTCTGAGTTTCATGAGATGCGTACTGGCGATGATTCCTGTCTATGGAACGGCTGTACAGTGCTTCTTAGCTTTTCAGTACAACTTGGTATCACTGACAGGACAAAATCTTTATTGAAAATTATTGGACCTCCTCACGTCCCCATCAACATTAGAATTTACCCGACGGATGACTTTATTGTGGTCTCCCCAGTGTAGTTACGGAATTTTGGTGGGACAGCTCTTGCATATTTGCTAGAATTCAGCTTGTTTTCACTCTCTTAGAGTCCTCTGGGGACCCATATTTAGCTAGGATCAATGAAATCCTCGGAGGCAAACCTGCATGCGTAAGCTACTGTCTCCCTATACACATAGTCATCAGAAGTATGAGTGTGCATAGGTTCTAAAATCAGGTGACGCAAGTTCTGCAAGGCCTGTAAGAAAGAGGAATGACCGGAATCTCTGGGACTTTCCTAGCCTGCTGTGTCCAGAACCAAGAGAATTTGATTCTGGACTACTTTTTATCATCTATATATGTGATATCTTGGCCTTTTCCCATATCAATGGTTGAAATAAATCATGAATTGGAATTCATTTCAAAGCTAATGAGATCTCCTGTTTGGATCTTTGGTTTTGAAAAAAAGGTTGACCCAACAAACCTGTAGTTTGGTGATGAAAGTAAGCATTTTAGAACCCGCCTGTTTGGGAATCAGACAAGACTGTCTGAAAGCTTAAGTTGATTGTGAGCAGAGGTCACTGAATCCTGTACACAGTCAACAACAGGTTTTGAAACTCTTGGGGACGTAAAGGAGGATTG